>JAPYYQ010000335.1:0-94001 GCA_030522585.1 Anagyrus pseudococci
ACGCCGCATTTTTGCACCTCGCCAGCTTTAACAGAAGCTCCCCAGAGAGACCCAGAAATAGTCCCGCGCCGTAGTCAAGATACGGAAAAACGAGCGCGCAGAGAGAGAGAGAGAGAGAGAGAGAGAGAACGGACCGTGCGTCGGCTTAACAAGCAAGTTATAGCGCTTGAACTTTCTCCCAGGACTGCTAATTCAATCGTGATAGTAGTAGTCGGGAGATTCTAACCTTGGGCAGCTTGAAACGATAGCAATGAACGCTTTTGCCCCTCGTTGGAATTACCCGCCTTATGTATTGTGTCTATTTCGAATTTTCGGAAAACGTGCGCGACAGCGAGGAATAAGTGGTTTTTCCGACTAGGGTAAATACTAAAAGCAACGATTTTCTATATTTTTCTTATTTTTATTTTCTTCTTTTTTTTGGTATGTCGTTTGAATTTTGCAAACTCAGCGTGTGAAATTCTTCGGGGCGAAATCGAAATGAAATTTTGCCTTCCGAACCACAGCCCCGCAGAAAGAAGTTTTGATTGTTTTTAAAGCTCGTCAAAATGTTTTGTTCGACAACGAAGAAAGTCGGACGTGGAACGGTCTATGAAACGTCAGTCGTACCACTTTGAAGCGCCATTGACGCGTTATAGTCCGACTGAATAGTTTAAAATTGGAACGGATCAAAGCCTGTTGATTAAAATTTTTTCCCTCTACCTATCTCTTTTCCATACTCAAACGAGAAACAATACGATAAACAAAGTAATAATGAAAAACACAAACGAGACGCAGGGGCGATCAATTGTAAAATTATACACGATTGAAATATCGTCAGTGAAAATGAAAAAAACAAAAATGAAAAATTGTAAAAGCTCGGGCGGTACGCTTAACCGTACAACATGTGCCAACGATCCAATCGCGAAATTGCCCCTGATTTTTATTGCCGGCGCCCTAGCGGCGCGCCTACAGTCTCTCTACCCGCGTCTCTTCCTTCCTCGGTAGGTGCGCGAAAAATGAATACCGAAAAATGCACTTTATTTTAGCCGCGCGGCCTCCATACAAAAAAGCTCATGCATGCGGATGCGATACGAAGGTATATATACCGGAGAGCCATCCGAGCTCGGGACACGACGTGAGGAAAATATCGAGCACGCGCTTTCAGCCTGTCGCGCGCTCTTGCTCTCTCTTTTCTCATCCTTACGCGGACGACGGGGAATGTCGCGCGCGCGTGTACGCGAGGAAAATACTCTTTATCCCCCCTTTGAAGCTACGTAATAGCCGTCCGATTGTTTTGGCGCCGGTGTATACGGTTTGGTTCTTGTATTATTACCACGGCCGAGCGAAAGTTTTTAATTTTCTCAGGTGGGGTGGGGGATATTACGTTTTGCCATCGGCCGATTAGAATTTTAGCGGAGCCGATTCATAAGCATGTAATTTAACGCTGTCGATAAAGTCGACTTTGTTAAATAACCTGCCGAAGTTTGGCGAAGCTCGTACAGCTGCAAGCTCGCTTGAGAGAAAGACAAGTCGCCGCGCGTCGCTCTACATTTGCGAAACCCGATAATTATTTATCCAACAATGAACGAGTGAAAAAATAAATAAATAACAGGGGGAGGGGAAATTCAATCACGCAGGAAAATGGAAACAGTCATATCACAAAGAGGTGGAAAACGTGGATAGTTGATGGAACACGGGGATAAAGAAAGCCCGAGCAAACGACGCGGAAGTTTGCGGATTGGAGAAGCCTGCTTTCTAGCTCACCCTCTCTCTCTCGTACATGGCTCTCGTAGAGCAGCGAGCGGCATTTCTTAGGGCGTAGGCTCGATCGGTGACTTAATTGCCTTGGCAGCCGAGATTAACGGACCTACTCGCGCCAAATCAATTGGCCTTCGCTGCGAAGACTTTTATTGTAGTCCATTCGGATAGGTAGGGGAGGGGGGAGGAGCGGAGCTTTGTCCAAGCGGAAACGAGGACTCATCGGGCAGAATTAATAACTGATGATGCGAATGCTTATGATTGAGGGGAAAAAGAATTGCCTCGTCAGGTTTACGTAAGGAGGCCTGACACGAGAATGATTTCCGATAAGCACTTTTTTTTCTTCTTTCTCTACGCATTACTCGGACCAAATGCTTTTCGTATTATTTTTTCCTCCCCCCGCAAGCTCGATTTTCTTCGTCTTTATTTTTTGTTTGTTTGTAGCGAGAGAAAGCGGGATAATTAGAAAATCGTTTAATTCCGATTTCTCTTCGCGCCGCGGACGAAAATAAACGAGGTTTCGTAAGCAGGTATTGTTTGATACGATGTGACTCGACAGTTACATAGACCGCAGGATTCGAGTTATAATATTAATAAACTCCAAAGGACGATAATTTATTGATTGATATGACAAATTGCCCGACAATGTCGGTTTCCAACTAATAATCGTTAGTCCGATCTTCGGGCTTGACATTGATTACAAAAGTGCATCAGCTGTATGAAGCCGGCATTAATAATTAGTTTATTTGATTGAGCCACGTGCACGCGCGCGTGTGCGTGTGGGCTGCGCTGTGGTGGGAAATAGTAATTGATTTGTGGTTTAGACATTATGAAGGTAACGCGATCAAATGGTCCGAGAACGTGATAAATCATTTGAGCTTTCGTTACAATCTGCTTTTATCATCATTAGTTTTGCAAAATCCTTTGAAACTGATTATTTTAATAATTCAAAGGTATTACGAAAATTCTACGTATTAAAGAAACTTTAATACGTTGAATGCATTATGTTCCCGTATCTACTTCACGATCTCTCGTTACTATGCTTATGGAAATGAAGTAAAGCTTAACTAATATTACGCTCTAATGCTGTAAAAACAGATTTGTTAAGAGCTCAAAGAATAATTTTAGAATCTTATCCGTTTTTGTCTTATGTAGCTCAAATCGTGCCGAGTAGAACATGCAGTATGTGAATTTCTAAGATACTTAATAATAAAGGTCAGGAAAAATTTTATAACATTTATCAAGTATCAGTAATGTAAAACTTATATTAATTATTTAGCTTTTATTTTCTCTTTACAATTTATCATATCGAAAACAGATTTGCATTAAACAGTACAACGTTAATCATACGAATATTTCGCTATTACATGTTTTACGTCACTAACAGTATAAATTATTGAAGTACAAATATTTCAAAAGGACAACCCTTGATTACTCACTCAGATCTTTTCATACCTGATGCATCTGAATTGAAATGCTATCGAAACTAAATATAAATAATTTACGATTTTTCTTGAGCATTTACTTTTTTTATTATCTATGTCAGTCGGTTTTCGCTTTACATAATTGATTTAAGAGTGAGGACAAAGGGTCACGTATAATTTTGTTACAATTACAGTTACTTTTTTTTTTTTTCAAAAAAAATTGAACAGTGTGCCTTATTAATTTTGAGTATAAGCTAACAGTTTGTACAAAATTTTTATAAAACAAAATATAGAGAGTAAAGGACAGGTCACTGATACTTTCAGAAAACTTGTATCATTGACCAGACGATTATCAGCCAGTTTTTTTTTATGCATCTCACGTAAATCTCAATGTTCCTTTATCTATTCGTTATAGTCAAACAACTCTTGAGTTTACGCTAATGATGTTTTAATTTATTTAAAAGTATTTATTTGAGTATCACTTATATAACATCTCTTTTCTATTTACATCTACAGAATCGTTACGTTTGCATCACATTTAATCTCAAATTTTTTATTTATTTCGTTAAACAAGTAATTTAAAATCTTAAAAGTGGTCTAAATTAATTATTTTATCCTAATAACTAATTTGTGTATAAAATATAATTTTAATAACGATAGGAATTGAAAATTTGTTAATTTATCATAAAATTTACTAACAAAGTTCTTTTATACTATGCCATAGTCACTTAAAGTCGAATTTTGATTTTTAACTCGTATTTTTTCAAACTTCAAATAGTCTAAATAATAAAATTTGATTTTATCTTGGTCGCATAGCATTTACGTTGGCTTTTTTTGTTGAGAATTTTAATCGTGTTTATACCATTTTTTATATTTTCTCGTTTGACAACAAAATTTTTCGCTACATCGGTAGATTTTCCAGTTGTCATAATCTCCAAAATAACAGATAAACAGAAGCGCGCGTCGGTCAATAAGAAAAAAAAAGAGAACCGGCATCGCGAGCACAAATATTTAGTTTAATCAAAATCAAAATTTTTCTCCGCAAACACAATCTCAAGTGCAAACGTATAGCGGACATTTATTTTTCATCTCGTAGCCATACGACATCCGCACGAAACTTAACTGTACACGTTGATTTAAAATTAAAAAAAAAGTAATAATAGTTATAATAATAATAAGTGTATAGTCAATCATCGAAATAAGTAGTCACGGGCTTCGTAAAAAAAAAGATGATAAAAAATTGTCAATAAACAAAGGACAACACAATAAGGCAAGACTCTGAAGCAGCAATTATACACACATCTCTGGAGTAGCAGCGACGAGAGCATCCGTGCTGGATTAGCGAGAGTGGATGGCTTGGGCTGTCCGAGAAGGAGTTTCTAATATCGTATCGGCTGCCAACCGCCAGTCTGCTCGTCGCGCTGATAGTAGCGGGGCCTGTTGTCCCTGAACACCGTGACCGCCGGGAACTGATTGTCCTGGATGTACTTGAGCGTTGCGCGGATCTGCAGGCAGACAAGTTCCCCTTCAAATAGCTTAACATCCCTCCTCACACAACCGCACACAACGTCGTCCTCGTCATTACACCCGAGAGATTCAAAGCCGGGACTATCCCCTTCAACCGGTCTGTCGCATGCACATCGTATTATCGCGGTTCGAAAAGTTTGTTTTACCCGGTTAACCGTTGCAGTAGCATTGCTATCGTCGCGTAATGGAGCCAATGGGCGTTGTGATGTGGATAAACGAGCTATGCACGAGGCATATAGACACAGCGAGAGGGTCCATACCTGAGAGACGAAATGAGGAAGCTCGACGTCCGGCGATGTTGACAGATGCTGCAGGATAAACTGATCGGATTGGGCTAGCCACAGGTCAACTCCGCGCAGGGGGTCGTAATTGAATGGCCCGATTTTCAATAGCCCCAGCGTGCAGTCGTAGACGTCGAGTACCTTCGGCATCGAATTTGTTACGTTTATCAACTCTGTTTCTATTGTTACTTTTTATATAGTTCATTGTTTGATTTACCTGTTGGCCGCCGGTCAAGTGCCTGGCGCATCTGAGCGGCCCGTCGGGGCCTTTATCGGGGAAGGTGGCCGGGAAGATTTCGCCGGTTTTGACGTTCAGGCCGATTCCGTAAATCATCGGCCAATGGATGCCACCTCGGACGGTCGTGTTGAGCTCGCCGACGCAGCAGAGCGTCAGGTCGACTTCGACGGGCTGCTTTTGAAATGCCGCTGAAATAATCGAAAGCAAAAATAAAACAAAAAAAGTTTTTTCCACCGTACTCGGGGGGAGCATAATCAACTCACACAGCATATTGTAGAAAAGCTCCTCGGAGTAGCCTCGGGGATCCGAGTAGCCACCAACGAGCTGGAGTTCGAGTCGTCCTTCGGGAAAGCCGAGCGCAAGCTCCGAGACCCTCTGTATCATCTGAGTTACCGCGTCCTCGGTACCCGAGCCGTCCATGTGTGCCATTGCCGAAGCTCCCGAGCCTGTGTTCACACAACGCAACGTCATTTCTTTTTCTCTCCTCAGCCCCTCTCTCAATAATATCACTCGCCGATGGCACAATCGGCAATTATCCGGTTTACGAGCCGGCTGCATTATCATACGGAGAGAGAAACCGAGCTGTGCAAGCGAGCTGCTCTCTCTCTCTCCTTAGCATGCGCATGCAAATTGAAACTCGCTATACACCGGGCCCCGGACTGTATAATCGCTGTTTTTGTGCCAGCGCGAGCGAGCGAGCGTTCGTCTCGCAGGCGTTTTGACGATTCTCGTTCTTCTGCGAGAGATGAAAATTTCGTTGCCTACAAAAGTCGAGCTCGCTACGCCGTAGAAGTAATCGCCTGATTACACACAGGCGCGGGCAGCTTATTGATTTCGTTAAACTTAATTTATCCGGAGCGGCGGCACATTAGCGAAACGATAATTAAACGTGTTATCCGGAAGGCTACTT
The DNA here is from genome assembly GCA_030522585.1 of Anagyrus pseudococci. Lineage (NCBI taxonomy): Eukaryota > Metazoa > Arthropoda > Insecta > Hymenoptera > Encyrtidae > Anagyrus > Anagyrus pseudococci. The sequence continues at coordinate 6,118 of JAPYYQ010000335.1, forward strand.
AGCAATTCGATCGCTGACGTAATTAAAGCTCTTACACGCACACACAGAGCCTTGCGCGATATATTTAAACAGTCAAATTATTCCGAGTGGCGCGTAATCTTATGCGCGCAACGGAGCGTCGTCGCTATGTCTATACGAAAACACAATATCTGATTTACAAATGAATGCCGATTATGTCACTAAAGAGAGCCGGCGGAGAAAGCGCAAAACAAAAACAAACTCTACGAAGAAAGTATAAATCAACGAGAATGCCCATAGGCACTTTGGCAAACGAGAAAAATCCAGCGAGAGATAACGCGAGAGCGAGAGGAAAGCTCGCGCTGTTAACCGAACGCGCTGAATTACGAATGCGAGTTTACGGCTGGGCATGGAATATTCAGCTGCGGGCATCTCTTCCGCGCGTCGGTCTGTTTAAACGCTACTCTCGCGGCACTATCAATTAAACGTACACGTACTACGCTCTTTTTCCCACCTCCCGCAAGCTCGCCAAGTTGTTCTTAGCTAATGTGCAACGTCTATCTCGTGTGTTGCAGTGGCACGTGTACTAGCCAATTTGTTTAGACCGCAAGAGAGACTCGCGAGGTCCTACTCACCGACGCGCAGCGGAATTACAAGCGGATTGTTATGTGCCGGAGCTTTTTGAGATAAGCCAATATTTTTAATCATTTCAGATAGCCATCGGTATGGATTTTTACTCGGAGCTTCCTCATTGCGATGCCGATGCCTCTAGCCGAGCTCGTTTTCCCGGCGGAGAGAGTAACGGCGTCTCGAGATTATTTATCAGCATTGACACCGCTTGCCGAGGCTCAATTAATAGCTGGGAGCTTAAAAGCTCTCTACGTGCACACGATCGCCCCGATTATACTTCCTGGCCCGAGCTATTTGTTTTAAGACCGAGAGAGAGAGAGAGAGAGAGAGAGAGAGAGAGAGAGAGAGAGGGAGGGACATAGATCGCTCGGTGCATTATCTGTTGCCAAGCTGGGAACTTTATTGGATGGATGGACATTGACGCAGCGAGCTTTGAGTTAATGCGCGATATTGACGAGGCTAAAGAAATTTCCGTTTGCGATTGTGATAATTACGCGGCGATAAAGGGGCTTTCGCTGAATTTTGAAATGTACAAATGAAGCTGAAATTTTGTTCGGAGACAATTTTAATGGGAATAACTGGATAGCGTTGTTGACGACTGGTCAAAAGCAATTTCGCTCTTGTTTCGATTTCTTATCTCGCCTTTTTTTTTTAAATTTATTTTACTCCAGCTAAAACGCGGCCTTCGGGAAGCTCGAATTACAACGTGTTCGTTTAATTTTGCACAACGTTCAAGAGGCTGGGGTAAGGCTCGGGAGCTTTTAAAAAATTGCGAACGGCCTGAATGAAGCGTTAAAAATGTATAAATCGACTGCCGGCGATTGGATCGCATTGATAATGCAGGCCCAGACATATAAATACCCATTGCGATAACAATACACGGTCGGGCGAAGGAAAAAAAGAAGAAGAAGAAGAAGAAGCTATACCGCTCAATAACATCCGTCTATTTTGCTCGACTTAATGACGTTAGCTCGTTCTCTCGTTCTCTTGGCTATCAGTGCACGCGTCATTGAGATTGAATTTTTTACCGACGCCACACGTCACCAAATATAACCGTAGCGAAAAAGCTCTTGAAATCTTCATAATTGCATTTTAATTACTCGCCATTACCTATAGCTATTCGTTGTACGGTATGTTATAAAAAAATAAAATAGTCGCTCGACTTACCCGAATGCCTCAGCACGCAAATTATACAAGTCGTCATATCATCCGAGCCGAGGATGGTCACATTTTCTGCGAACAAAATTAATCAACATTTCTACAAATAAATAAATAAACAAACAAAAATCGTATAAGAAGAGACTGACTGTCGTGGGGCAGGGTAGCGGCCATTTCCCGCTGCTGAAGGTAGAGCAAGCCCGCCGGTCCGACGAGCTTCGTCGGCATCATGTGCATCTGCGCCGCGGTCTCCCGGTAAATCGGGTGCGACGCGTACAGGACCCTGCTGTTCGCGGGCACGTCATCCTGTATGACCCCGTGCAGTACCAGCACCATCCTGAAACAATAGGAAAGATCGTATCTTTTAAAAAACCGTATAAAGTAAAGGTTAAAAAGTCTCGCAAGCCAATCAAGCGCAATGAAGATACAGTCGATGTTTTTTTACTCCAAAACTAAGAAAGTGTATATTGCCAGCCGTATTCTCGTCCAATCTTCGCATCCCCCGCTGCGCTTATTGCGCTATCCATCTCTTTAAGGGAAGACAGCTGGCACATCGTTTAACATGTGGCTTACTACGAAAAATGCAGGTTTACGAATAATGGGTATATACTGCAGCCTCCCAGCCAACAATCTCGCTGGTCTTGAATTTTTCGGATAGACAGTTGTAAGCATAACGAGTTAATATGATTTGTTTTTTATTCCTTTAATACGACTAAAAATAATAATCGTATTGACGATAAGTATTGGATGTATCACAAGCTCATTTTCTTGGAATTAAGAAAGACGATAGACACGCGCTTATTCTTTTGCTCAAAGTGTTTTTAGTAAAATAAAAAGCCCGTTGGCTTGGCAATTATCAGTGAGTGTGGTTTTACACGCGATAAAGTCAGCTGAGTCAATAATCTTCATCGAGATACACGCGTTCTAAAATATTCACGTCGTCGTATCGTTATAGGAAGATAGAAAATTTAATAGTTCTTTTTATAAAATCGAAAATATACTCTTGAAAGTACCCTGTATCTGTACAAGATTAAAAAAAAAAGAATTACAAGAATAACATGTTAAATTAGAAAAATTCTCGGTTGTTTCGAAATCGCCGACGATTAAAATTAACGTTGTAACGAGCGTGAGTAATTTTCGAAAATTTCACGTTGCGCGTATGTTTAAAAATTTCCACCGTACAACCTCAAAGCACTTATAAAAAAAAAAAACGGGCACAAGCAAAACGTGTACGTAACGATACGCTGTCACGACGAGAGGCGGGGGGGAAGAAAAAAATTTTAATTTCAAATAACCAGTGCACGCTTGGGGTCTTTGATGCGTGCCGCCCACAATGTGGCCGCGTCGATTTTCCGCATAAAATTTCAAATTGCCATTATCGAGCGAGAGAGAGTCTGAAAAATATGGCCTGATCCCTCGGCGAAAGTGGAATATATATATCGCGAGAGCGGCATCGGCTCGAAAATAACTCCTTTGTCGAATGAAAACTTGCGGGTAGGGTTCCTTTTTGCTGCGTCTCTCGTGCGGGCCGTCCAATTGTGTGTATACCTTTTTACCTCGCTGGCAGTTATTATATCTGTGCATTTCCGATGGATGAGTTTAGCGCGAATGTTATCGCGAATATATTGATTCTTATATGAATATTAGATATACCGGGAGAAATATTGGATATGTTCAGAGAATGTGCGTATGTGTCCATGTGAGAAAGAAATAAGCTAAGCGAAGCTTTATACTCAAAAGCACACTAATTCATTGCGTATAAGCAATAGATAATTAACGATCTACCAAAATAGTCGTTACGATTGGACATACAATCAAAAGAACCATAAACTATCCCAACCAATCGTCCGTAATCGCAGATGACACCCAAGATCGAAAGTTCCAGCATCAACAGCAGTAGCAAAGTCCCCGGCGGAAGCCTACATATCTCCCCCCCCGGAGAAACTGAAGAAAAGCCAGAGATACACGCGCACAGAGAGTCACAAAAAGAAAGAGCGAGAGAAAGAAAAAGAGTGTAAATAAGAAGCATAGCGTATAGCGTAGTGGTGGGTAGTAGTAGGGTGGCCGCGAGCGTATAGTCGAGATGAATCGAGAAGCAGTAGGAGCAACCAATCGCGCTTATTTACCCGGGGCTGCCTGGTCGTCGTGGGGCGCGCTCGTTTCTATATTAGCGTCGCGCGCGTTCGGGGCCCTCGGCGCTCTCTCTTGCACAGTGCGCGACCTTTCGAGGAGGAGGCAATCGGCCCGACTAGTAGACACATCGGTCTCGCGCGCGTGGCCCCCGCGGCCCACAGCCCCGGCGCTTCGTCCATTCAGCGAGCGCCACAGCCAAGAGCGAGAGAGAGAGAGAGAGAGAGAGAGAGTAGGTAGGAGGAGGAGGAGTAGCGCGGGCAGGAGGTCCCTCGTGACCCCGGCAGAAAGAGAGAGGGAGAGCCGATGTGCAGCAAAAGCAGCCGGCTCATTAACGAATCACGCTCACATGTAATTATGGAGCTCGCCGTTTCTCGAGATATGAACTTTAGCCAGTAGTGGGAGTTAATGCTCCTCGGTATATACCCTTCTTCGGCTGATTTTCAGTTATCAGATGTGTATATGCGCCCCAGCGAATGCTCTTATTTTGGGTATGTCTGATAGGTTGCTCGAATACGAGTGGGGAGATGAAAGAGAGACTGAGTCAGATTTCGGTCTTGAGGCTGCTTGGTGATTTCATATTTCTCTTCTTTTTTTTTATTATTTGGAAGGAGGATTGATGGCTCTCGCTGCAGACTCGAGGAGTATTTCACTTTCTCGAGCAACAGGTGAGACGCTGTACTTTATGATATTTATTTTCTCCTACGCTTCGCGTATCGGATCAAACGTTTCGCGTATAGCTAGACAACAATAATAATCCTCGGGATCAAATGAAAAGAAAGAAAAGCTCGAGCAAAGGCGAAAAAGCCTTTACAAGCGCGTAAGAATAAAGAATATGAAAGACGTCGCGGAATCCGGAGGAGGCAGCCGAGCAAGAGATACGATCGAGAGAGAAAGAGAGCCGCTACAACGTTGGGCCTTGCGAGAGGAGTCGAACACTTGCGCGTGCATACGCATAGGAGCCCAATAAAGAGTATATAGCCCGCTCTCGGTACACGCGTGTACGGCGCACGAAGCGAAAACGCTAGAGAGCTTACCGATAGGCATCTCTCCTCTCTCCCGACTCTGCGAGAGAAGGAGGTCCGAAGAAAAGGACACTGGCATTTTCGTATATAGGCTCTCTCGCCTCTCTTTGTACACGAGCCTCTGTTCGCCTCTGCGCATTGTGTATTGCCAGAGAGGAGGGGGGGGGGAAGGTGGTAGTGGACGAAGAATTCTTGACATCAGATTAAAAAGCCCCGATCTTCGCGAACCATCTCTCCCCGCGAACGGGGGTGGAGGGAAGGGGGAACAAATTGCATTGCTCGACGAGGATCGTTGATCTTTTGCTTTGCCTGTGTACACGTCAGAGGATAAGGATGTGGAAAAATGAAGAAGAAGGACGAGGCGAAGGGGAGGAAATTATGTGGGTGGGGGTATTGATGGAATTGGAGCGCGGGGAGAGCGTTTAATCGAGCGGCTATATCGTTTTATTTATTGTGACTTGGTTCGTTTTCCTTCTTTTTTTTTATCTTTTCGGTAAACCGCAAAACGATGGGTATTTATAGACGACTTTCATGTGGTTTCATTGCGGCTGATGACGAAACCGTTGGACTCCGAGTTCTGCGTTATTGTTATTATTCCTTTTTCGGTGTGTTATTCCGGAGTATTTCATTAATAATTGATAATCGTGCTTTTCTAAAAATAACGGGACAAAAATAAAGTTGTACGTTTAGGATATGCGAAGGAATCATCGAAATAAATTACACCTAATAAGTGTAAATAAATACGTTACACCTCCCGATCGCCTCAACCTGTTGCTCGCTAAACATGTTCTAAAAAAAAATTGTTTATCCCTCCCTCCCAGCCAAACGATAATCCCCCACCAGAAATCGAATCGCCAGAAAAAGCCAACTACATCTCTTTTAAAACCCAAACGGATCAATTGTTGGAGAAGTGAATCCGCTCGCATTACATAGCCGCTAATAATAGTCGACGCTTGAAAATCTGTTCCTGGCGGACAAAAGCCCCGGCCGTTATCAGAACTAATTGATCCCCAGCAGGCTTTAAGCTCGTGAAAGAGAGGGGATAGGGGGTATCTGCTTGCGTCCAACTATCAAGCCGGGCTAATCTTGACTGACGGCCGCTGAAACGCAAGAGTTTCATCCCAGCGGACTTTTCCGATCTTCCCACGGTGCTCCCCCTGGAAAATTGGCGGTAGTGAAGCCCCGAGATTACGCCCATTGTGGGGACGTAACGGCCGGAGCGTCGATGCAAGTCATCCTGTCTCTCGTTTCGTCGTGAGAGAGAGAGAAGCGCGTGTGTTTACTGATGGACGATAAGTGGAGGCCATCGCTGTACAGTTTGCGAACCAAGAGTCTTCGACACAGCGCCGTTTTTGGTGAGGAGGATAAAAGAATATGGGGGAGGGGAAGGGTATGGCGTTTTAATAAAATTCACCGATCACCTTTTTCCCCCCCTTATTTATCGGCCTGCATACCGTTAGCCGAAAATAGACCCTGGAAAAACGTTCCGGGGCACGCGCAAAGCACTATCATTGTCTTGGACGTTAAAGATCGACGATAAGTCCGCAAGTATTCCAAGAGAGAGAGAGAGAGAGAGAGAGAGAGAGAGAGAGAGAGGCGTTCGGTCGAGAGCGAAAAAGCCGAGGAAATTTCTCGGGTGAGTAATGAAATATATCGCGCGGCAGCTCTCGAGATTTTTCCGCTGGCGCGGCAGGCATAAATCACCCGAGATACTCTCTTCCTCTTGCTTTTCTCCCTCTCTCTCTCTCTTTCTTGCTCGCAAACGGAGTAAGAAGAGAGGCAACCGAGGAAACTGGGCGCACTTTAAGCTTTGGACTTGGCTAACTCGATTCTTTGAATCCTCTATATCTATTTCCTCTCTCCGCGAATTTCTAAAATACTCTCCCGCGCTGCTATGGTTATTTTGCGAGAGAGAGAGAGAGAGAGAGAGAGAGAGAGAGAGAGAGAGTTTCGAAATAGCGGGCGTGGCGTTCGAGATTTTTTTCACAGCAGCCGGCCCATTATCGAGATACGAATCAACAACGAGGGGAGGAGCATTAGCGAGTATCGTGCAATTATTGGCCGGGGTTGCGGGACTCTTTCCGCCGCTGGGACTCCGTTGATAAGCCCAAAAGAACCGTTTTTAGAAAGCCTGGAAGGGGGTCTACGATGCTTCCATGCGAGAAATTGTCAGATTTTAACGTATGCAAAGTCGTTCAGTAGTTTTTGTTATATTAGGCAAGCATATATTTAAATTGACGGATAAATTTTTGATCGATGCAGTTTTAAGTGTACTTTCGAAGCGTTGAATACAAGTTCAGTAAACCCGTACGTGTCATTGCCTAAAGTGGCTATCAGCCGATATACAGCCAGCGAAGGAGAGAGAATACAAGGGAAAAAATCGGAGGGAAGAAGCACAGTGGGAGTCGTAGATAAAAAGACGAGAGAGAGAGGCTTTAGTAGTCGAGAAGACTAAGGTGGGGGTAAGACGTTCGTGAGCTTAATCGGCTTCTCGGATCCGAGGAGTAGAGTTGGGGACTACTACGAGACACATGGAAATCCACTCGATTGTTAACGTACCGATGATGGTTGGGTCTTAACTTGGACCGATCAAGGAAGAATCGTCCTCTTTTATTTTCGTTTTTAAAAGGAAAATTCCAAATTTTAATACAATGTCAGAAACGAAAAGGAAATTTTCCTAACTTTCGATGTCCAGTTGTAAATACATACAGGGAAAATCAGAACTTGGGCCTCCTCCTCGGCGATACATCTCCGGAGAAGTGGGCGCGCGCGGCCGAGATCCGCCGAGATTTATCGCAACTCGTTACCGAGAGCGCCGCGGAGATAGCTCGGCTCCGATATACCTCGATCGTAAATTATCGGAAACGTTGTATTTAAAGTTGTGCTCTCGCGCGGCTTATCAATGAACGCTATGGAAGTGTCCCCGAAAACAATATATTTGGATTCTGGGCTTTTTTTTTAATTTTGTAAGTTTTCTATAGATTTGATTAATAAGGTTTCTCAAAAAGTGATAAAAGGAGACAAAATTTTGAAAGACCTTACTATCATTTCTTTTTTTTTAATCATCAAAAAAAATGAAAAATAATTATTTAGCTAAAAATCACGTAATACCTTCGTAACCTTAAATGTTTTCTCGCTTAAGTTGTTAACTTAACTGCTTATACTGGTATTGAACAGGTAGGTGCGTTTAAGTAAAATTACCCCGTAAAATCTGGCAAACTACCACCCAATAATCTCACCTATCAGTGCGGGGATATTACTAAAATTACACAACGAATAAGTGAGATATTTAAGCAAACAATCATCGCTTTACACGCGAGAATATACATCGAAGCTTTGCCGAAATTGTTCCCTTGATATTTTAATAACATGCCTCCAACCCGTGCTAGTATAAGATCCTCCAAGTGCAAACGAATAAACCATAAGCATCTCCATCACGTGAGACTCCATTTTTCTCTCGGAATAATATCTCATTTCGCTCTGCAGCGCATGAGAAATTCATGATGTCGAGCGAAAACTTATCCTCAAGTAGTAATCTTCCTCATCACTATTTCCCGCGTAAATAGATTTATCGTTAATCGACTATCCGACACCTCCTGTCCGCTGCTAATTTCAGATTTGCTCGATTTTCCTCGGCGATTATCCTGATTAATTAGCCGGCTTAATCAAAGACCCAATTACGCTGGACGTCCGATAGTCGTTTCAGCGGCTCATGGTAATCTCAAGACATCGACACCCCGCGCGCCCGTCCGCTCGGCGATATTACATATGCGCGAGATTAAGATTCGCTTTCGGACCAAGTTCTCTGTTATAGGGAGGGAGAGAGAAGATGTGGGGATAAGGGTAATCCGCGATCGAAATACGGGGACTATGTGTGTGTGGGTGCGACCTTGATAAATGGGTACTGTTTGAAGGGTGAGAAAGTGGGTCTTTATATTGTTTGGGTTATCAATCATTACTCCGGGGCAGATGAGGGGAAGATTTGCAAGAATCGTCATTTTTGGAGCGATAGAAGGGAGAGCCCGACGGGCTTGTCAAGTGATTTTTGTCTCAGTATTATGATTTTGTGAAAAAAGGAAGACATAATAGATTTTTTTTGTTTATCAATTGTGTAACTTAATAAATAAATCCATACAATTTGATCGTTTGATCTGATAAAGAGTCATTTGATCGACTGACGTACCAACGGACGTATAAGCCAAAAATTCATTTCATTCTTACCATAAGCGTGGCTAGCACGTTACATTTTATCGTCTGGCAGGAAGAAGAAATAAGCGTTAGGATACAGGGCTGCTTTTACGTCGGAGCCATCGTTCCAAGAGCAGATTCCCTCTCTGAGCGAAGTAAGAGGAAGATATGGCGGGGGAGCACGAAATCGCTTGCATCTTTTCCTCCGCGTGATGGAACAATAGACAATAATGCCCTTTATGCGAGTGCGCAGGCGATACATTTAAGCGCGCGCTCCAGGCGCCCCGTTCAGAATCGTCGATCCGTAAGTTTTGGCGCGTCGAGGCTGGATGGAGCAAAGGGAACGCGCTATTACTTTCTCCTTGCCACCCACACCCCCGATGTCCTCTTTGTCTTGGCTGTACATTGCGCGACGCGTATATACGTACGCGCTCTCCCCCCCCCTTATGTGCTTCTACGATACGCAAAGGGATATTAAATTTTCGTGTGGCCTGTGTTTGCTGAGAAAGGCTATGTTACTACGAGAGAGGTTTTGTAATTCGATGAGGGGCTATTGGAGAGAGAGAGTCGCGAGATGTTGTTTACGGTGGAGTTTCGTCCTTTTAACCGATGTATGTATGGTGTTTGGTTGGTAACAGCTTTAATTTATAAATCTTTATTTTTTTTTATTTTTTGGTTATTCGGATGAGGTTCATGAAGAATATAAGGCGGCAGCGTTTATAAATGACACGTGATTTCTCGAGCACACAATTTCCACGCGTGGTAAATAAGTAATGCTCGGAAATCACGCGATTGCTTGTTTTGAAGAGAGAGAAAAAGAAGAAATCCAACTTGGCGCTTGATTTACCGGCTGCTTAATTTGAAAAATAATCTCGCTCGAGAAGAATAACGTGAGTTTCAGCGATGATTTACTAAATAACTCATTCACGCTAGTGTATTAATTACGAGGTAAGTATTCCCTCGTGGGCTCAGGTTATATAGCATATGCTCTTCTGCGATTTTTGTACAAATATTCAAATGTATAAATCTCAGTCTTATCAAAACAAATTAAATTACACCTATTTACAGCCCAGATTACCTAAGCTGCTAGTTTGCTGACGAGGTAAGAGAAAAAAAAGAAATAAATGCTCAGCCGAAAATATCCACTGATCTGCCTGACAAAAAGGAGAAGCGTGTCTCTCCGGCACTTAAGAAACAGCCCCCGTTTATCGCAGGTCCCCCTCTACATCGCCCATTATCCGTCGGCTTATTATGCGGCTTATCCTATCTATGAAGACCAAAAGCGCTCTCGCCTCCCTTCTCTCGCTATTTTCTTCCCCCTTTGCGAACCAGCGCTGAATTCATTGTGCCGACGCACATTTGAATCCTAGGATTTTGCATTCCAACGATCACCTCTACGGATAATGTTCGATATTTTTTTTTCAAAGCGAAATCCTAATAAAAAATAGCAACCAATAAATTCCACAAAATATGACAAAAAGAAAAATCCTTCAAAAGCCAAACTCGACCTTCGTCATATTTATATTATCCCTTCCCGAGCAAATCCCTCCGACAATCCTTCTACTTCAACTCCACCGATGTGCTCTGACAGTCCAGAAGACAGGGACATAAATTTCGAGCGAGCCTCTTCGACTTGCCTTCTATTTTAACCAAACCTACTTCCATGTGGATACCATGTTTGCGAGAAGTTGCGTGGCTGTTGGGATAATGCCCGATATCGAATGTACTGTCCAGTGTCTTATAGTAGAGACATATAGAAGTTATGTCATACTCGCCTTCTAACAAGCTACTAGTAACAAACTGTTCTTCACATTGACAAACTCAATTCTACACCAAATAGTACGAACCAGTGAAAACTTCAAGTAGGACAAAGACCAAGCTATGTAACTCCTCCAAAATAAAAAAAATACTTTAGAATCCTTTAGAAATCGGGAATGCATGCAACTCTCGGCGTCGGTATGCGAAATCTCAAGCGAACGCTGGTCTTTGATAAAAAGCCCGAAGAACCAGGCGTAAAAAGACTCTCGTCGCTCGAGAAAAGATGCAGTGGGGAGAGAAAACAAGCCAGTGAAAGAGCTATGGAGATTATCTCTGGTGACAATGTGGGCCATAGATATGTATCAGCCAGGGGAATTCGCAGTGGCGCACACGTCTCAATCGTGGTCTCACAGCCCATTGTCAAGTTGAGATTTCGATTCTCGCTCGAGTTAAAATGGCTCGTTTTACTTGCCGCCGAGAGATAATGGAATAAATGCATTCTCGAGAAGTTATACGCGCTCCGAATGAATTGGGACGAGTATGAAAAAGAAAAACGTTAAATATTAAGCGTGTTTGATAAAGCTCCGCGCCGCGGAGAGATGTTTTATGTATCTTGAGAAATGAATTTCGAAATAATTGATCATCGAATCCCTCTCTCTACCCTGACTCACCTTCAATTTTTTTCTTCTTCTTTTGTGTTTAACTGTGTACTCTCGTCGTGCCCGAATCGCAGGTCTTCTATGTCATCTTATCTCGCCACTCGGGATTTATCCTTTTTTAGTACTGCATCTGCAACAAAACAATTATTTTTCAATTATAACATTGTTCCCCAATTTCAGAATAAAAGTCACTCCACATTCCCTGATCGGATTGACCTGAACTACACCCTGCAACTACCCAACAATCATATCATCCTCTTAAGGGCATGCCTTAGATCGGTGTAGATCCCTACACCGCATTTTACATTATTCGTCGTGAATTTAAATATTTGTTACAACATCTTAGCTTTCCCGCAATCGTAGTTACTTGAAGAATGCGGGGAAGCTGAGAAAATTTGTAACTATGGTTTTAGGATAGGACTAAGGCATGCCCTTAAACAGCCTGAAGCATAGAAGCAAAGAGGGAAAAAAGGGGGTAAACTCAGCATTATATCGCTAGGAAATTCATCATCGCGTAATAATTAGCCAGAGCTAATCCTAGAGAAGCTCGAAGGCATCAATAGCAAAGCAGCTTAATCCGCTTCTGCACCTGCGATCATCCTCATCAAATTCGCCGACTTAGATTAGCAGCCTCTCTCTCTCTCTTGGTTCTCTCTCTCTATCACCTCCCCCTCTAACCCATCATCAAGCTGTGGCTGCATGCAAAGCGAGCGCTTGCTCGAGCGTCGCATTTGCATACAGTGGCCGCAGTCGTGCGTTTTATACATATTAATACCCAGGCCCCGACGACGACGCGACTTCCTCCGATTGTTCCTATCATTCGACATTGCCGTCGCGGCCTCCCTTCTTCTTCTTCTTCTTCTGCTACATAGCCGTTGCTTTTCCTCGCCCTCAATCTTTCTCTCTATCACGCTTTCTTGATTTCCATCTTTTCTAGCCGACTCTGCGTCCCACTTTTGTTTTTTTTCTCTTTGCTTTTAACTTTTATTTCAAAAGCTCGACGTTGCCACGTGCTTCGTGACTTTTTTTCCATCGTCGCTCTGGCTCTATCAACATGCGAAGCGAGTCTCCGCTCTGGTTTTTCGGCCATTCGGCACAAAATGAATTTGAAGAAAAGAAAACAAAAAAAGAATCACAGTCAACCTACTCGTCGTGTCTTCGATCATCTCGAATGGCTATATTCGGACACACACGCACACAGCTAAATAATTTCCAATAGTGCGTCTCGACTCGCATTCTCCAAAGTACACGAGTTAAATTTTCGCATTTCAAAGCAATACATATGCCCTCCCCCTCAGCTCCCCCTACCACTCTCAACAATTTCCCACCGACTAACGAAGTATCGTATCGACAGCATCAAACGCAGGCTAACGCGAAGCCAGCCGAGCGCGAACGGCCCGCCGCGCAAAATACCACGAGAGAGGAATTCGTGTCTGAATTCGTTTATTATTTCATAGTGCCCTCTCGCACGGAAGAAAGCCTGTACACCTCTTGCGCGCGTGTTTTCCTCCCTCGTTTTTTTTAAAACGACATCGCACATGAGACAGCCGAATTTGTTCGCTACCGAGACAATGCGTCGCTCTCGTGCGGACACTCGACTCTTCGATAGAAAATAAAAAGACATTCTCTCTCTCCTGCACTGGGGACGACTAAGGGGGACACAATGTACGGGAGTATCGACTGCTGCGAGTCGAGGACTCGGCTTTTAATAATTCTGCAGTTTAATCCGAGTTATGTACATCTTTCACTCTGATCTGCCCTATCGCGACATTTTCCTGGTCTCCGTAACTGGCATGTTCGATCGCTGCGATATATTTGTTTAGACTAGACTGTTAGATAAATTGAAAGCAAAAAGGAAGAGGAGAAGGGGGTAAGGGCAACGACAGACGGTAATTTTATAGTTTCCCAGGCTGACATCAAAATCTGGTTTATTTATGGCCGGGTTTTTGCATGCGAAGAAATCCAGCGGCTTATACACGCTCTCGGCTCTATGATTTATCGTGATCTACAATTACATCGTCGAGATGAATTTATGCATGCTTGTGCATGCGCGTGTCTGTGCGCGCGCGCGCGTGCGTTTGTGTGTTTGTAGGGAGGTTCGGAATATTCTAAGAACGCCCGGAGATAATGCGACCGATATTTTCTATGGGAATTTAAGCGACACGTAAGCCAGTTAAACGTGATCCTGTCAATGGATAAAGAGGGGTAGGTATAGGTATATGATTAAATGGCAAGTATTTTGTGAGCAAGTAAATTTAAAAAACCAAGTGATGATTTTTCTTATATTTACCAGATCGTCGCTCGCGTCCAAGATAGAAACAGACGGGAAACAGTCGTCCGCGAGAGTAGCGAGCGTTCAGAAGAAGAAAAGCATAATCACCGCGGCGAGAGTGGTTTATCATTTCTAGCATTATCAATCCGTTATCTTTTCATTTTTCAAACGTAGCATGACTAGCTGCTAATCATATCGACCCATACCTCTTTCTCTCGTGTTGCCTTTTCGCGAAAGCTCAGTGCGGCCTATGCGATAAAAATTTCGCCGGCTACGGGACGCGTATGGGTTGTCCGAGCAGCGTGACCTCCTCTTAAGCTCTCCTTGCAATGCAACATCCGAAGTACCGATCCGCATTCCACGAGTGGAACAACCGGTACACGTCCCTCCCAGTGGTTCTCAGTTTCTTTGTCTCCCCCTCCCCTTCCCCATGATCAGCCGCGTTCTTTCCTTCTTCTCTTTGGGAAACGGATAAGACGTAGGGCAGCGGTAACCGCGCTGTAAGGGAAAAGAGAAAAGGATCGGTGAAGAGAGAAGGCTTGGCAAATGACTTACGTAGATTTCAATAAGACACGAGCGTTCCCCTTTTCACCTCTGACGAGGAAGAGTCGCTCTTTCTCTCACGGGCTCGCATGACACCGCTCCCCTGATTTATAGTCGCCTCGGAAAGACGAGTCCAGCGTTCGGTGCGCGAGTTGTCGCCGACCAATACTCCGAGTCTGTACCAGATGATGCTGGAACTCTCTCTCTTTCTCTCTCTCTCTCTCTCTCTCTCTCTCTCTCTCTCGATCTATACGTACTGTGTACGTTTACGAGCCTATAACTTAGGCGAGCCTCGGTTATAAATAATAGAGCAGGAGTCGGTGGTTTTACGAGCCGAGTCTCCTGCCCGTGATTCTTTTGCCCATACTCGAAGAATCGACTGTGCTTTAAAAGGCTCGCGCGCTTTGGATTACAACCTGTGTGCCGATGTAATGATCGAGGCCTGGACAAGGTGAAGCTTATTGTATACATCGAGAGAGAGAGAGAGAGAGAGAGAGAGAGCTTGGCCGAGTATACGTGCGTAAAGCTCGAGGGGCAATCGGCGAAATTGAAACGTCGAGGGGAAGACGATGGTAAATCGCTGGACGGCAGCAGCGCCAAAGGCCTCTCTCTCCTCCTAAGTAGCCGGCCGAGCGCGCAGGTGAAGCCGCGGGGCCCCCTCGGGCCAAAGGTTAACATCCTCCTGTAGCCTCCGAGAGACTCTCTCGGTCTTTTATCGTTTCTCTTCTTCTTCCTTTTTTTCTTCCTCACGGGCCCTCGACGCTGCCAGAGCACGCACTGCTCCCGCTGGATTGGGATTAGACTGTACGATGCGATCTTTTCGACTGAATTGTATTTGGTAAATGTATGGGTTTGTTGTTAATTTTAAATTTTAAATATTTCACCTTTTCTTTTTTTTTAATGTATGATAATCTACGATTTCTCGAATAAATAATAATTTTTGTGAAATCGTCTTTTTTCAGCTAATACTATAATTTTCCTTAAAATTCTTAGATCATGGGTCGTATTCTTCTAATGCAATGGTTTTTTTTTATATAAATTATAGTAAATAACAGAACTGTTGTAAAAACACGCAATTAAAGCTATAGCATTAACGATAATTTTATGCAGCAAGTTTGGTATTAAAACAAATAGGTAACTTGCACTGTAAACATCAGTAACTATTCATTAAAATGATTTTATAATTTTCTTTAGTTTCCTTTATTCTACTTGAGAAGAGACAGTATGTCGTAAATATTTTTTTATTCGAAATTTGATTGATAAATTTTTGGTTTTATATAAATTTTAGTCAGTCATAGGATAAAACAACATGTTTAAGACTGCGGTCTATAATAGATACTATAAAATTTGTGCATTAGGTTTGTCAGCTGTAGGCTTATGGCCGTATCAAACCAGAACTAGTAAAATCATTGCAATTGGGATTTTCATGCTATCGAATGTAACATATATGGTACCGCTAGTAAGTATGATAATCACATTCTTTTAGATACAACGTTTCATATATTTTTTTACATTTGAATAAAATATTTCTTATCTAACGTTGAAGATTGTAAAGCTTAGTAAGTTTTGGGGAATAAATGTACTAATCACGATTGAAGATTCAATGTTACTATTATTTGCAATAATATCTCTAGTGAAATATTTTATAGCTATTGCAAATATGAAAGAGGTAGTTTATTTTGTTATAGTTTGTTACGTAGCCCATCAACATTCTTGTTAAAATTTTTCATTTGTACTTCTATTTGTGCATAGTTCAAGAGATTACTATCAGCAATACAAAGAGACTGGGAAATAAATGATCATGACATGCAGGAGATACTTGTTAAATATAACGACGAGGGGAGATTTTTAAGAATTGGTTGCACAAGTATTAATGTCATATATAAATATACAATGTATTATACCACGAAAAGAAATCTATTCTGCCTATGTTACAGTGTATGTGACGAATTTATGGATAACTTTTTCACTGCTACCATTTACACCTGTATTTTTGGACTATGTATTCCCTTTAGAAAATGGATCTCACCCTATTGTATTGACAATTCATATGGATTATATATTTTTCGAACATGCTGATTATCATTACTACGTTTGCTGTCATGTAGCATATATGGCCACTGTTCACGGTTTCCTTTATGTTGGCTTAGAAGGAATTTGCCTAATAACGGTGAAACATACTTGTGGATTATTCGCAATCACATGGTAAAATATATGTAACTTTTTTTTATCACCCTAAAAATATTCATGTCAACTATCAAATTGTTTTAGTAAAAAAATACAGAAGATAAACTTACTTTTGGGGGGTGAAACAAATGTTTGGCTTATTAAAAAAGATTTAATAAATGTCATTCGTTGGCATAATAAAAGCATAATGTAAGTAAAGCCAAAACTTTGGTATTTTGGGATAAAAATAAAGAATGGCATACGTTTGCAGGCGTGTCTCGTTATTAGAAGATGTATATTGTACGACATTTTTTATATTTCTTCCGTTAACCGTAACGGGCATAGCTGTAACACTTCTCATTGTAAGCATAATATACATATCAAGTGTTTGAGTAAGATTATTTGTACAAAAATACTAATACAATTGTTTCAGGCTACTGTTGTTTTTGAGGATATAAATTTAGTAGCACGAATCGGAGGCTTTATGGCATGCATCATTTTGTACACTTCTTTTATGAATTTGGTAGGACAGCAAGTAATTAACAATAGCAATAAAATATTCGATATCCTGTAAGTGTCGCTGCCAAATTTTAATAACAAAAAAGTATCTATTATCATGGAATGATTTCAGTCTTATTTTAAAATTAAACACTTCAGTTTCTATAGCGATTTTTGCCTTGCGCCCAAAGATATAAGATTTATGTTAAAGATGATGACAGCAAGATCATCAAAAGCTTGTCAACTGACAGCGGGAAAAATGATTGTTTTATCTCAAACGACTCTAGCATCTGTAAGATTATCTGTTTAATATTTTCAATCAATTTTATATTTACTCTTAATGTCAAAGATTTTTTATTTTAATTTTGCAGATACTCAAAGCATCACTCTCCTATTTCACTGTGTTATCTTCTGTAAAAAACAATGAGACCCTTGTGAAGTTTTATGAAAAGTTTCATGAAGAAATATATGCAAATCCGTAAAGTAGAAATGATCAAAATAAAAAGTATAAACTGTAGTAGTAAATAATACACATTACGATTACGAAATAAATGTCGATCTTGTAAATTATCAAGCATAAAATTGGATTTATTTGATGAAATAATGTTATCACAATCAACATTACGCTTAAATCATCGTTAAATTATTCACTAAAATTTATATATTGATTACATTGTACTCTTACAGAGTTCCAACCACATACTTAACGAGAATATTGCCTCAGCGAACTTAGATGAAATCTGGGATCAAAGAAGTCCAGCGCAAATTACTCAATCACAACTTGACCTCGAATTTTATTAACCACAAATCACGACAGAGTCAAGTGAGTATCTATATACAGCAATATCAGTACAACTCGCCCAGCCAATTTGGTTTGTAAAATTAAAAAAATGTTCCACTCTAGAAAGACAGGTATCTTTCAAACGAGGGAATCGCAATTTTTTAAATTAAATTTCATAAATCAGATATTGATCGTGTATTAACTGTAGCGGACTCTCAATATATTCTTCATCCGTACTTCCTGAACTTATTATACCGTCACGACTTACAAACACTCGGGCGAGTAATAGTACGCCTCAGGCCGCAGCTGGCTTGTGGTCCCGGTCCAGTCCCGTCGCCAAACTCTCCTTCCATCCGCGCGACTTATGTTATTTGCATCTCGTTTTCTTAAACGGACGTCGCGTGTCATTGCGACGAAAATAGATGGAGAGCGTCAACTTGCGAGCGTAGGCAATACGAGTTTCCCCGGAGCATTAGCATTCTCCGCATTGTTTTGCTAATGTCAATTTGCTTTTTTCTTTTGCTTTTTGTTCTTTTCCAAGATGACGCTGTTGGTATTGTTCAAGCGGTTGGCAATCGTTGATTAGCGATATCAGCTGATGAAATTGGTGTTTTTTTGTGGTACAATCACATACGGGAAGGCTCATTTAATAATTACCGGTAGATTTTCACTTGGGTGAAGACTATTCTAAAATGGCGTCGAGACGTTCGCTAATATCACGTTAATCTATAATTAATTAATCTCTCGTAGGTAGGGTGTATGATAAGCTGAGGCGAAGATGAAGAGAAACCTCTAGCCTCGGGCGCTCGGCAACTCGTATACACGTGTTTATGGAAATTTCTGCCGTCGTCGAAATTATTAATCTTGGGAAGGGGGAGGGGGAGAGAGAGAAGTTCGAGGAAAACTCGACGCGTCAAGCATTTTTTTTTCTGGCTGGAATGGTGTTACACCCTTGGGAGATTTATTCTCGAGGCGGATATTAATTGAGATTTAATGAGGAAAAATGCGCGCGCGCGTGTGTGTGTGTGGGGGGGGGGGTGTGGGTAGCGTTTATTTACCGGCAGAAACAAAAATCAGTATTTCTTTGATTTTTATGAGTCGTCATACGCGGAGTACGTATAAAGGAGAGTTGAGGATTATAATTATCATAGAAGAAAGAAATTGAGAAAGGCAATTATATCCGTTGATGCATATACAAGTGAAGACGGTCGTTTCTTGCGTCCTCTGTGCAAATGAAATTTCTTCAATCGTAGTGTCTATTACGTTATGAAACAACAACCGCCTAAATCCCCAAGTAAAATTAAAGACGTAAAAACAAAAACAAAAGGGACAGAAATAAAAAGGTAGTAAAACGAGAGAAGGAACAAATTATGATTCAGTTATCAATAAATGAAGCCAATAAAAAGAGAATCTCCGGTAAAAGCCTAACTCGCGCGGCAGTTTACAAACGATCAAGATTGAATGATTCAACGTGCTCTCTCATTCTCCTTCTTCCCTTCCTCCCCCCCCCCCGGGGGGGGGGACGAATCAACGATTGCTCATACGTGCAACCAAGTACCCGAAGGAGAGCAATCAGCTGTTGCGCGAAAACCTCTTCAATTCTCCTCCCTCGCGATTAAACGACCCGGAATACATATATATCTCTATCACGTACTTGCACGCTTAATTATCCTGCTTTACCCCCGCCCCCTCTCTCGCAATGATACGAATCTCAAACCCCATTCTCTCTCTCTTTCCCTTTCGCGAGAGGGTAGAGGGGAGAGTATTGAATAAAAAAAAAGCTGGGCCTCTTTGGTCCCGGCGCTTAATACCGACCGATAAATAATACGACGAAGATATCCATCGGCGCGTGTGCGGCGTGTATACGTATATAGGTATACGTGCCGGTATTCTTTTTAAGCGAGTTAAGCCTCGCGCGCTTTTTTAAAGCAACGATGAGCGCCCTCGGATTGGCTCTCCGCTATTTAGCATTGGCGCTTTTCAAATTCCTCGGTCTATTAGGCGATTCATTAGTGCCGCTACGTTATTTTGCGGGAATTCGATCGGGCACGCTGCGCAATGCATATATAAATTTCGTTGAAAATTGCATTGGAATTTGACCAAGTTTAATCGCGTCGCTTCTATTTCACCTTTATTGCTTTATTATAAACGGACGTACTTTATCCCGGCGCGTTTCCGTTTTATTATTGCTCTCCAAAACGTAGCCGATTTCGGCTCTCGTAAAACGGCAATATGTAATAAAGCGACGCATCGGCAGCAGGCCATTCCTTAAACCAGTTAACTTTTTTTTCGCGCTAACGTAATAAACTCGTCGTCGTCTCCGAGAGAGAGAGGAAGAGAGAGCAAATCAAACGCGCCAGCATTTTTCTCCAATCAATAGTCCGTACTCCGTGAGTCAGTCTCGCATTAAGAAAACAAAAGGAAGAAAAAGTAGAAAAAAAGAAGACTAAAAGCACCGCATCCGAGGCCGTAGAGGCACCGAACAACGACCCAATTATCCTAACAAAGCACAATTCGACACGTCAACCACGCGGCGAAACTAGAGCTCGGCATTCGATCTCGAGCGAGGAAGTGGGAAAAGAAAAAGAAATGCGCGGGAAAATCAGCTGATCGCGTGTACCGGGCTTTTCGTCGGACTCGTCTCGATTGACGGGCGCGTCATCAGAGCGCGCGCGGAAGTGGTCCTTGCTACACACACACATGCGAGAAACGTGCTTGCCGAGAGCATGTGCGCGAGAAATGGCCGATTCGATGGGGCTTAATTAACTGTCACATTAACGCGAGTTATGCCCCGGGCGAGAGGAGAATGATCCCGCCGGCTCGTCTCTCTCTCTCTCTCTCTCTCTCTCTCTCTCTCTCTCTCTCTCTCTCTCTCTCTCTCTCTCTTCCGTGCTCTGCGCTTCTTATGAATCCTGCGAGCATTAACTCGACTGTAATTGGATGAGCGACACGGATGCGAATAAGCGATTTCGATCTCTTCCTATTGGCTAATGCCGGGAAAACGCTGTCTTTGCGCGTTAAACGCGGTTTTTGCGAAAGATTGTGTTTTACGATCGGTGCGTATACGTTTAATAAACTTGGTGACAGCGGTGCAACGCATTTTTTGTAGTATAAAAAGCAGCTGAGTCAAAAGTTCCCATGGTCTAGTCCTAGGAGGGGATGGTGTATACATAAAGTCAGCGACGGCCTCTTTCTCTCTCTATAGTCGCGACAACTGGTACGGTATACATGCTCTTGGGCCATATACGAAAGTCGCTGATCTTTCCTTTTCGTTATTTATTGCCGTTTCGCTTCAACCAAAGCTCGTATAGCTCGAGTACGTGTCCTGTGTATCGATAAAACGATATTTAAACAAAATACTGTGGCTAAACAATTAAAAAACTGTGTATATTGTGTACAATCGGGTTTGCGCGACGTTAAATTTAATGCTCGTCAGGGTATATGTACGAGCCGAGACATATAAGCATACGTACGAGAAGAGAGCGTTCGAGAAATCTTTGTACCGAGAGAGCGAGAGATGCGCTTATCTCGTATACACGCCCGAGACGTGTGCACACGGTCCATATCGGACCTCCTCTCTCTCTCTCTTCGACCAGATTTTTCTCTGCCGTCTTCGTTTCTTTTTTTTCTGCTTCATCGACGATAAGCTGCGTGGGTCTTTTTTTTCTTAATTATTCGTCAAGCTGGTTTTTCTACGCTTTTGGCTTGCTGGCTATGTGAATTAAATGACGTAACTAACGAAAATGGTTAGAAATCGTGTTTTTTTAAGATAACACGTCAGAGTCGTGTATGGAACAGAACTGTATCGCGTTGACACGGTCTTTATTTCCGCCGACGAGTCACAGCTGAGTTAGCAAACTTTTTCACATAAGCATAACTTTTAATGTTGACAAATGCCGATCGAATCAAAAACACAAACGCTGCAGTTTTGATCCAGTGCGCGAGTCTATGTCAGAGTATAAAATATTACGAAATAATATTCGTTTCCATCGATCGATTACCGCATTTTTATTAAGTGTCAAATCCTTTAAAAAAAGCTTATTCAAAGCTATCTGGTAGTTGTAATGACACTGGGGAACTGTGTGAATTACAAGCGTAAAAATGTATAGAGGTGTCGAATTTTTTGACGCTCACCTACATTCGTGAATTTCTCGGGTCGGTCTAGGTAACTGCTGTCACAGCTAAATTAATTAGGTCAGTGTCACTGTTTTTCCAGGCTTTCTCTCCGTGAGAAAAACAGAGAGAAAGAGAGAGGGAAACTCACGTAATGTTTTTTGTTTTGATTAAATTATAAATTAATTTCTTAAATGTTTAATTTAAAAAAAATGGTGGGTCGATCAGCGTTATCGCTTTTAAAGCCGTTAAAATCTCAGGCCTGATAAATTTAATTAACGCGTTCGTTTCTTTTTACGATTGTTTGTTTTCTGCACGAAACTGACTAGAAATAGCAACTGCGAACGAGAGTAGTTTTTAATTAGCGTACCTCGTGATGTACGGCTTTTCTTATAGACCCACGACTACATTTCGCATTACAGCGCTGTAAATGAACCTATTAATTTTGATATATGCATGGTCGATCGGAACGACAATAAAAATAAAACCTCTACAGCTATTTAAATTATTTTCCAAACGTACTGAGAGGTTCATTAAAGAGACTACCCGAGGAACTTCTCTTGGAGTTTACTTTTAAATTAATTTTTTTCCTCTCGAAAAAGTAAAAGGAGCCGAGACGTACATTGCGAAACATGCCAGTCGACTTCTGTAACTAACTATGCCGATGTTAAAGGAAGAGACTTTAATGGACGTGTTCAGCTTTCTCTTTGCCCTTACATTGTAATTACAATTTTCCAAGTTTGTACTGTATATTTCCCACAACAAACCTTATAAGGCCTAAGACTGCACCCCACAAACAAACAAAAAAACGTACAAAAATCAACTCGTCGCTCGTAACAAACCGAAAAAATAGTTGAATCATTCACGCCAACAACTCACCTGCGCGAATCAGTAGTGGGCGCCGCAAGTCCGCCGTCCAAGTCCTGTCGTCCTAACGACGCTGTGCGCGAAATCCGAGAAGTAGCATCAGCAGCAGCGGTACACACTGGCAATTATGCAACTTTGCCCGTACAGAAAGCCGCGGAGCTAAAAACTACCGAGCTCAGCTGTATGAACAGCTGTCCCCGGGGGGACACACGGCAAGGTGAGCGACAACAACACAGGTATACACACAACCGGACTGCTCTCTTTCCTATTGTTTTGGCTTGGAGGTTAGGCGGTTGTCGAGGTTAGGTCTCTTGTCTCCCCCCTATCTCCCTCGCACTCTCGATAACGTTCCCCGGGGGAGGTGAGTTGGCGGAGGAGCTACCGAGTCCTGGCGTTTCCGAGTTTTGATTTTGACTGTCGCGGCTTTGTAAACGCGCGATTGACACGGAGAGGGTATATAGCACGGCGCGCTGGCCTCGGACGCGCGGACTGACGGCCCCCGACGCTAGGCTGCTTGCGACGCGCTCTCTCTCTCTCTCTCTTTCTCAGCTTCTGCGCTATGTATAATATAGACGGCTCTACAACAGGCGCGCGCGCCTCTCTGCCTGTCTTGAGAATGAAATCCAGTTCATACGCTCGTGTGTGTGTGTGTGTGTGTAGAGACGCAGGAGAATGTAATCGCGGGGGAGACGGAGAGATGACTTTTGCGACGGAGACTGATTTTTCCTCGTCTTGTCCCCTCCGATTGTTTGCTACGGAATTGGAGTTTTGTAATCTGCTTTTATTTGCGTTGCTCCGGGGAATGCAGACTCTCCGGTTTTTTTATTTCTTTATTTTTGAAGAGTCAATATTTGGTTTTTTTCTTCTAAATAAACAATGTTTATCAACGTGCGCTCGTTTGATTTTGTTTACTCGGCTTGTTATCGTTGTGTATTGGCTTTGCTGGCTGTTGAAAAAAATTTTTACATTGTCGCAGGGATCGCTGTAAGAATCGCTAGTCAAGCGGGAGGATTGGTCAGACAGGCTGTTACTACTGAAATTTATTATTTACCTAAAAAATTTTGTTTGAAGATGTGTGGACTTTAATTTGTTTTTAATTTCTCCAATTTCATTAT
The DNA here is from genome assembly GCA_030522585.1 of Anagyrus pseudococci. Classification (NCBI taxonomy): domain Eukaryota; kingdom Metazoa; phylum Arthropoda; class Insecta; order Hymenoptera; family Encyrtidae; genus Anagyrus; species Anagyrus pseudococci. The sequence goes on from JAPYYQ010000335.1 coordinate 29,979, forward strand.
TAGTTTATTTTCATCGTTATACGACGTTTCATAGATCGATAATACATCTTCAACTTGTTTATATTCGTTGACATACTTTACAATTTTTTGCAAACAATTTTTCATAATTATTATTTCCCAATTCTCTTTTTGGTTTGAAATAAGAACATCCATTCACCGCCTCGAATCTCAGGCTACATTTTACTGCCACCTGCGAGCAAATCGCTCAACGTGATTGCGTTATGAGCAGCTGGCAAGGAAGGTAACTTTTGTAACATGAGCATCATTTAGCTTATGCAGATCAAAGTCATTCTTATCGAATATAGACAAACTTGCCAAGATGTTGATATTGAAAATTTTTGAATTTATCATTTAGAAACTAGTTTGTTAATAAAAAAATTATAGAACTATTTATATTTTGCTCATATAATTTTATTCGCCTATGATAAAAATAATATATAGGAAAGTTGTGTTTAAGCGTTGAAGTCACTAAGAGATTCTGCTTATTCCGTACGCAGTCACTGAGAACTTAAATTCTATTTAAGACATTTTTCGTGGTATTGAAATCTCTTGGCTGTATAGAGTAACGAAGTTTATTCTTCATAATTTTAATCATACCATTAGAATTGTGGAAAAATTAATTTTGTTCCATTTACACGAATCTTATTAACAAACATTTTATTAAGTTAACTTAAGAAAACAGCTTGAAAACTAAAAGACGATTGGAGATGCATTACTCTAATTATACTGTCTTTTCGTTTAATCTTGCGCCGAGCACGAAATAAAATCAATGCTGACTCGAGGGATATTGATTTTTCTGCCTCTGCTTCTCTAAATATTTGTACAAAGATGTAATCTCCCGATACTCTTGGATTTTATTAGCTATTGCGTCACTAGTTTTTAATGATTCGACACGGATTTAAAGGGAAAACATTTAAATCCCTTATATTCGAGAATTTGAATGACAACAATTAGTACAAATAACACGAATATCAATTTTTAAACAATTTAAAATAATATTTCCAATAAATTTGATAAAACTAGTAAAACTTTATTGTTTTAATAAACGAAAATAAAATACAATTGGAAAAAATTTTTAAAAGAGCACGTTCAACGTTCCACATTAACGTTTTCCAAGCGCTTACTCTTCGACTAGCAGTGGGAGAGAGAGAGAGATTAAGCAACCGATCCCGCATTATATCTTATCACCTCGGCTTGGCCTCTTATCGCCACTACAATTAGCGCATAAGACTCTCTCGGCGAGCGGCGAACGAAGTACATACGGTTACGGCATATGTGCAGCAAGTGTGCAAATAAAAAATGGAAAAACGCGAACTTACTCATAGCTCTGTGACACAATACCAAAGAGAACAATGCGGCAACACACATACAGGTGGCTTACTATTTTTATGAGGGGAATATAATAGTTTGAAGAAAATATTTATTCGCTCTTGCATATTTCTATTTTTGTGTGTTTCGACATTGCGACAATGCCAAACGAAAAATACGAAAAGAAAATAGCAGCTGCAAGTATATATACTCATCGTGCAATCCTTATCAGTGAAACGTCAACATTCCAGAAACCTAAATTCCATAAATCCCGTTTTAACCGAAGCCGAGTAATTCTAAACCAGCAACCGTCGCAGAGTCCATTATACGTCAAATAGCCGACAAGCCCGATAAGCCGCGTAAAAATAGGCTCTAACTTTATCGCCTATAGACGAAGCTTGCAAAAACATAAACAGTCGCATTAAAAAAGGAAAAAAAGAAGATAAATAAAAAAAATAAAAAAATAAATCGTCGGTCGGTTATGCAGAGTACGATTATCCGCCTGTGAGCTTTCAGGCGCGGCCAGCCAGTGGAGCGGCAAGGATCTCATCAAGCATCTCCGCGCGATGAAAACCGAGCCTCCGTAACGAGTTGTGGAGGCTTGCTGGTTTTCGGGAGGAGTTTAAGGTACACCCTCTGACTCACGGAGAAAGAGGCAGAGAGGGAAAGAGAGAAAGAACAGGAGTTTGGGATGACGTTGGCGACGTTGTCGGCGGCAAAAAGACAAATAGAGCGACAGAGGGAGAGAGAGAGAGGGAAAGAGAGAAGCGGGCGACGGAAAGGGCGGATGAGAAAATAATTAGAGGAAGGGAAAAAAAAGTGGAATGCTGAGCGCTAGAGAGAGAGAGAGAGAGAGAGTAGGATGGAGGATTGTAAACGAACGAGGGGAGAACGAGAGGACAGAGAGAGTTCTGGGAGTCTGCAGAGCCCTGGGAGAAAGGGAACAGAGGGAAAGGCTTGAAGGGAGCGAGAGCAGGATGGCAGGAGCTTTTTAAAGTCGCGAGAGGGGCGAGTGAGAGAGAAAGAGGGGGGGGGGCGAGAGAAAGAGAGAGAGAATGAGCTTGGTGGATCGAAGACAGCAGCAGCAGCAGCCGTAAAGGGTAAGAGAGGGCTTTTGCTGAAGGGGCAGAGAAGAGGGATTGGCCGGGGTAGAGCAAGCTTTTCGCCAGCGCTAAAGGTCGTATTCGATCGAGCTTCCAGCGAGACTACGTAAGTCCGGATCGTCGCACGGGTATAATGCAGTAGGCGCGCGTTCGCATTCCGCGTGCTGATCTACGTTTTTGCTTTCGCGGCTGCAGAGGAGGGGTACAAAACGGCGATGTATTACTCGGAACCGAGAGTAGGCCCACCGAGAGACATTCCCATCGGTCTATAAATACATACACAGCAATGCCCCTGCCCGTTTACGTGTGCGGTATATATACACGAGATAGAGAGCGAGGAACGCGAAAAATGATCGCCAAACACGCTGACGGACGACGCGTGCGTTTATGTATGTGTGTGTGTTTAGCCAAAGAGTAACGTTATGCTCGCTGCTCCAAGAGAAGAAGGAGGAAGAGGAGAAGGGGCTTACGGAGCGATAAGGAAATCACGAGGAGGAGAAATGCCGAGTTATGTGTAGGTATAAGCTGACTCGGCCGCGCTCGGCTCTCGGCACGGCGTCGACGCGCGCGCGTCTCTGCTCGCTTCTATTATAAGCTCGCCTTCGGAAACTTCAATGCGCAGCTCGCTCGCTCGCGAGGCTCGAGATCGTATTAGCCCGAGGTTTCGACCATGCGATTTCTCCCTCTCCCTCTCTCTCTCTCTCTCTTAGCGCCTTTTCGTCGTCTTTCTCCTCCCTCTTTTTTTTTACTACCGAGGACTTCTCGGTAAGGAGGTAAGCGCGGAAAAAAGGCGACGGCGCCAGTGAAGAATAACCGGCGTGATCGGCTTTCGTCGTGTGTCCCCCTCCCTTTCGGTATGCGAGAGATGCGAAAGAAAAGGCTGCGTCGCGCGGGCACGGAAAGCTAGAGAGAAAGAGAGAGCATTACCGAGAAACGGAGCGTTAAAGGGATGACATAGGCTGAATAGAGATCGATCATACATAGCGCGCCCGGGCGTATTACGCAGAGGAGAAATAGCTGATATCACGATTGGCTCGCTCGCTCGCTCGGCCGAAATCGATTATTAACCCGAGTAATCGGCCGGGCTATCAAATAAATACTGCGAGATATTCCTTTTGGTATGGAGGAAAAAAAGGCGAGGGGGGAGCATAAGGCGGTACAATAGGGAGAGAAGGTGGCGTACGTGCCTCGGAGAGAGAGAGAGAAAAACGAGAGAGGCTAATTATTTATTCAGCGACTCATTGCTGGGAGGCATTATGGAAGCGAGCCCCCGAGGGTGTAGCGTAAGGGCCACTAGATAAAGCTAATATTACGGGGATTATTACTTAGCGGAAACATGCTCGAACAGATTAGTCGTCTAAGTAAATAATGTATTGCGCGCGCGAGAGAGAGAGAGGCCTCTCTGCGCGCGATATGCTCTCTCGTGCGTATAGGGAAAGATTGATTATTTAATATGGGCTTATGCATTATGTTAATCGTTACGGAACAAATTGCTTGGTATTAACACGTTTGCCTAAGTGATGAGCCTTTTTCTTTTTATTTGTTTTTTTTCTGCTGCTGCCGCTGTCTTTTCTTTTCTTTTTTTTTTTGTATAAATTGTCAATAAAGCCGATATGTTACGTAGTGGGTGATGTAATTGAAATGTATCTGTTTTCTTTTTATTTACTGCAATATAGATTTTTGCAGAAAGTTATCTATAGAGTTTTCTGGAACGTTGCCGATACTTTGTGCATAATTTTAATTTTTAATGATAAGATATCGAAATGAATTAAAACTACCGTAAGAAAAATAATTAGAAACAAAAATAGTAACACATTAAATAGCCATTCCCCTATTAACTTCACCTGTAACCACGTCCATACTGTATAGGAATCCAAGCACACCCGTAAACCAAAGTCACTTGTCAAAACAGATCGACGCGTGCAAACAGGTCCTTTATGCTCTCCTCTCAAATCTCAGCCCCTTTCACCCCCTCCACCAAACATAAACCCAATTCAACGTATAACCGGACAATTCGCGGCGAAGCAATAGCTCGTCGATATATATGCGATAACGATGTTTTCATCGTGGCCAAAGGAAGGGGTCCGAGGGGGGGCATCTCTGTTCAACGCCCACGTAATTTTTCTTTCCCGCTACAGAGACCGGCGACTCTCGGCAAGGGGGGAATAAGAAAAAAAAAGAGGCGAGAACGGTCGCATGGGACATGCTTGCGTGTGGTGTATATAGAAAAAGAGCCCGTAGAGCCGGGGTCGTTCTTCGTAAAAAAGAAATCGAGAGCGCACTTAATGCAGAGAGTGTGGGGGCAAGAGAGAGAGAAAAAGGGCCGTCGGCATGGATGACCCTACTTTTTTCCTTTTCCAGACCTGCCGCTTTGCTCCAAAGGGGGGGACGACGACGACCGCCTGATTGCCGAGTATTTATGATCGGCGAGAGTGGAGAAGACGACTCGCCGGGATAGCGCTGCGCCTATATCGCTTGTTGCGGATACGGTTATTAAGGCGGACGTGCGATCGAGAGCCCTCTCTCCCTTGGTACTTGGGGCCACCCCCTCTCTGTCCAAAAAAAGAAGAAGTCGTTGGGCTGCCTTTTTTCCGCGCCAGGAAGAGACTCCCCTCGCGCGTATACGAGCTAGGGGGGGAGTAATACGACATTTTCGCACTTCATTCCGGCGCTCTACTCTCTCACTCTCCTGTCCGGTAAACAGCGTCCCGAATCACGGCTGTATATCCCCCGAGCTTATTTTATTTCCCGACTAGTCCGTAATAATCGGGGCTGTTTGTCTGTTGACTCTCTTTTTTTTCCTTCCCTCTCCCGCTTGCTTATACACGCGCTTGCTCCCCTAACTTTTTTATCCTAATATCGTTTTCCACAGCCTGCACACGGAGAGAGAGAGAGAGAGAGAGCAAAGGGCTCCCCCCTGCCAGGGCGCATCGCTTAAAATCAATCAATCGACACACGCTGACTACAGGACTTGCTAACAGACCCTAAACCAATAATCAAGCCAAAATGGTAATCTCGGATTAGTTCCTTCTTCCCTTCTTTTTTTTACGAGTCTGCACACACAGACATATATATTCATTGGGGGAAAAAAAAGTCGAGTAGATATCGGGGCGTGATAAGCTAAGAAGCCAGCAATTTCGTTTTATCGGGGCCCCGTGATCGTTTACTTTCTTACGCGCTCGCGCGCTTGTTATAATACATTGTGTGTCTATCTGCGTTACGTAGTCGTCCCCGTTTAGTCCTGTTCTTTTATTCGCTTATTAATATTCGATGATGCCCCATCGGATATGGGCTTTTATGATAGCCGAACTATTTTCACCGGATATAAAGGCTGTCGTTGGGCGTTTTCCGGGGGGCATGAGGGTGAAATAATTTCATTGCGGATTCTTCGCGATAATGTCCCCATTATTTTATTGATTGATTTATTTATTTAATGGCCTGTATTAATTAATTACTTTGATCAGATTATTGTAAATATCACTAAATTGTTAAATTTTAGAAATATCTCTCTGAACTTGATTCCTACATTTTTTTTCTCTGGTATTAAATAAAATCAACAAGAAGAAACCATGTCTCCTCTCAACGTCTAATTTCGAGTTTGCCTTAAAGTTCGCAAGCGGAAAGCGTATCGATAAATCAAGTGGCTCATTGTATCCGAATCGGAAGACTCCTCTTCCGAACGTATTGCCTCGACTTCTCCCTTTAAGATTTGTATTCAGTGACCCTTAAAAAGGTCAGGATACCCATATTTCTAGGTCATTAGACGCTAAAGAATGCCAACTATGCGGATCTTTCATGTCGCGCTTAATTGCTCAACTTCTTTCGCTTTCTCTCTCTCTCTCGGTTCTCACACGACGCACACGCGAACTCCATTAACCAGCTCAATTAGCTTTGCTCAAACTTTTTAACTTTTTATTGAAAAATAGAAAAAGAAAGAAATATTCCAACAATTTCTCCAAAATAAAAAAAAATAAAATAAAAAAACTTGATTTAACAAACCGAGCGAAAGCACCAACAAACAGGGTATACATCCTGTATACGCTCCTATTCAACCCATATACGCACGCACAATTCAACCAAGCAATCATCCCTTCCGAGCCATTAGTAAGCAAAAGCAGTCGGACATTCGCGGTGAAACGCCGAGAGAGAGAGAGAGAGAGAGAGAGAGAGAGAGAGAGAGAGAGAGAGAGAGAGAGAGCGAAGCCGACACATTCGGTTTTGCAGCGGCCAAACAAAAATCCACGTATATCATCAAACGTCAACAGCCGCCAATCTATCGATCCCATTGAGCCGTCACGCTCTCTCTCTCTCTCTCTCTCTCCTTCTCTCTCTATCTCCCTTTCTCTCTCTCTCCCCTCATTCTCATCGACGCCGAATGAAAAGCGCCGCGTGAATCAAACGCGTGCGCCCCCACATATATAGTTCCCGAACGTGCCGAGCAAGCGAGAGAAAACGTCGCAGTCGCATCACGCAGACACAGGGGGGATAGGAGGGTGGGGTAGAGAGCAAGAGATTCACCAGGAAGAGTAGGAGGAGGAGGTGGCCTAGGGGAAGAGCAGCGTAGACGACTACGAGGGGTGGCTTCGTAAATACGTTAGCGAGCCTATCGCGGGGGAGGGGGACACACGAGACGACGAGGCCGGAGAGAGAGAGAGAGCAGTGGAGCTCCCTGGAGCGCACGTGCTGCATCCCGAGCCGTATTAGCGCGGGACGCAAACCCTCCCCCTTGGCATCGGCTAATCTCCCTCGTTCTTTCTCTCCCTCCTGGCTCTTTGCAGCCACCACCCCCTCTCGCACAGCCTACTGCGCGCGATATCCGAATACAGAAAGTACGCGTGCGAGAGAGCTTTTGGCGCCGACTACCCCCCTCGCCTCCTCCCCCCCCCCCGAACGCCCCCTCGTCGTATCTCTTTTCTGCTGGCCAGGAAATAAAGTTAGGCCTGGCTGATTGGCGTTGCCCGGCTGCAGACTGCCAGATGGACGAGAGACTGGCTATCCCACTCTCTCTCTCTTTCTCGTTGTTACTTCTGCCTTGTGCGTTACTACTGCGTTCGCGCACATACACGCAGACACTCGGTCATTGAATATATACGGAATTTTGCAGCTTACTGTAGCTAGTCGTGTGGCAATGTCTTTGTTGTACATAGCGCGGTTTTTATTGTTAAGTGACGTAAGGAAGGAAAAAGACGCTGGGACGAAGAAAAGAGAGAGAGAGAGAAAAGGCATACTGGGTCACACTTGCGCGCTCGCGAGTTAAAAATAGTTCATTAAAAATAACCGGCCAGAACACTCGCTCTCTCCCTTTCGGTTCGGCCTGTGCACGAGAGACTGGCTTTTGTGCTTCACTCTGGTTTATTTTGGATGAGGGTATACACACACGCGCGCGCGCATACGCCTATATACCGAGGATACGAGGTTCTAGTTGTTTCAAAGACGAGCGAGCACCGAGAAATTATTTGGAATTTTGGTATTTTTGGAGTAAAATTTTTGGTTTTTTTTCTTTATGGTTTTTTTATTTGGGAAATGCTGAAATGATGATGATGTAATATTAATTAAAAGCGAACGAATTGTTTTATTATGATAATCTATTTTCGTATATGCGGCATTAATTAACTGGCATCGTTTGCGTTGCAACATTGACCGCAAAATATCATACTTTCCGGATGACTCACGAGAGGCCTTTTAACTTTGCCAATTTGATTATAATTGAGAGAATCTCATATTAAACGAATTAAGCTCGATTAAATCGACGGAATAAAATAGCGATGCTTTTATTTTTCCATCGGACTTAACAATATCGTAACATCCTCATAAGCAAAATTGAAAAAATTGAAAAAATAAAGCAATCGTCGCAAAACGAAAGAAAAATCAAATTGCTTATTATCTGGTAATCGCGATAACACCGCGATCGCCGGAACAATTAAGAATCCATTTGATAAGGTCGGAGATGGATAATAGAAAGGGCAGATGTGCAGTCGTGCGTCGGAAACAAGGTACACCGCGGCTGGCCGTATCATAGCCGAAGCCAATTATAAAATACTCGAAAAGCAATTCTCCGATTGCCCAGACGTGCGGCCCGGGCTAATTTGCATATCTCGAGTGCTTATCAAACCGCGCCCAAACACGTCAAAAGCTCACGCGCCGCAGCGGCCGTCTCGGCGACAAATTTAATGGCCCGGCAGAATAACCTCCGAGAGAGAAGGGGGCCAAAGCAGCTCGCTATTAATTGCCGATTGCCCGCGAGCTCTCCCTATGCCCTTTACCGCGCGTCGATCGACTACTAGTCCCTTCCCCCCCGGTTGCGGGTGCAAATTAAAAAAAAAAGAAGAAGAAGAACCGGCGCCGGGCCGACAAATGGCAGAGAACTGGAGGGGGAGCCCTTCGTCTACGACGAGCACGCAGCAGGGGGGGAAAAAAGCTGAGCCCCTTTCCCCCCAGTTTGGTCTGGTAAAATAAAAAAAAGGCGCAACAGACACTTGTTCCCCTTCCCCCTCTCTATATACGCTCTGCTCTCGAGTAGCTTTGCCTACTACACACCCTATAGCCCCCCATTCATACCCCCTTTAGGTGAACTGGTGGGTAGAGAGGAGCAAGGCAAAAAGATAAGATTACAAACGGGAGAAAATCTTATCGGCTGAAAAGCAAATCGGGGGAAGAGGGGATAGGAGAACCGAGAGAGAACGACGAACGGGAGCGAAAGGGACTATTGGCTTTTGCGGTGGCGATTTACATCGGAAATCAATTTAGCATTGCTTACCGAGAGAACCCGAGACCAGAGCGCCTATACTATCGTGGCTCTCTCTTTTTTTCTTTTTGCTTCTTCGCTCTCTCTCTTTCTTTCTCCCGACCCTCGAACGTTTTAGGTTTATAAACGAGGATGTGAGGGTTCCCCCCTGCGTGTATACAGTGGCTAATGATGATGAATATTGAAATGTTTCGGCGGAGTTTAATAGGCGTTTAGTAAGAGCCTATTTCCTGGATTATCGGCGTATTTACATTTATTCGTCGCTGCCTTTCCTCCGCTAAGTATATGCTGATCAAATGCTCGAGGGTGAGGGGGAACGTCTGTTTTTTTTACGAGAATTTGGTGTTGTGACGGTGGCGCGCGACGCGCTTAGACTCCATAGCCAGGGAATAATAAAAAAGCGGAATTATTGCGCATTACGTATGTTCGAAAATTTACGGATAGTAAACGAAATTAAGGCTCTCTCTCTCTTGCAGGCTAACGAGCTTAATTTGATTAAATCGCGAGAATATGCTTCGTCATACGGTTTAACATCGTTAACTCGTTGGACGTGAAAGAGAAAGATCGTTTATTAAACTACGAAACTATACCGTCAGCGTGAACGCACATTTCATCGCAGCATCATCTTTCCGACATACACCCGCCTACGTCTAATTTTATTTATCATCCACGTACAAACAATGCAGTGCTAAAATATCGCTAGAAAAGAAAAAAATATTCGAAATAAGAGCGTATACGAAAAGTAACAGAAACAGTGCGCGAGAGGCAGCCCAATCGATCCGTGCGCACACTATCGTACGGAGACACAGCGAGCAGAGTCGCGCGGACTGCCGACGTGGACATATGTTTACGATTATGCGCGTACACGAGCCTCGCTTCATTTGCGCTCGTCCCCCCGATGCTAATCTCCCCCCTCCCTCCCGCCGCATAAATACAGCCAGAACGAGAGACGCGTCCATTTCTTCGGATTTACAGAGTCACGGAAGCGACCGACCCGAGATCGGAACGCGATAAGAGTTCTCGTGTTCGCTCTATACCATATAGTTTGTATACTATTTTGTCTCGCAGTGCGCGTTATTGCTCGACTTTGAAACTTTATTAATGCCGTGCTATGGCCGATGTGCTTTGATTTTTCGTTTTCTTCCTCTTCGCGACGTTTACGCTGCTTTTTTCCACTCGAAGCAAACGGAAGTGTTGATTTAATTTACAATTCGGAGTATAAAGCGAACGGCTGGCAAACAAGAGAGAGCGTTTCGAATAAACGCGCGTGTCTCGCGTGATTTGACGAGAGCAATTTTGTAATTATACGTCTTTGGAGCGAAACGTTTTCGTCGCGAATTAATCAGTCCCTTTAGATCCAACGATCGAAATGAAATAAAATTTGGATAAAATTTCAAAACGTCATAATAATATATGCATAAACAAACGTTTATCTGCCAAAATATACAAAAGGGCAAGTTCCAATCTAGTTATATATCGCGTATTCTCCGTGCATTTAGATCGTAGTCGCGTGGCACGGCCGCGCAACCCCTTTTCATCCTAAGGCTGATGCATTTAGTCAGCTGTGCAGATCAAAGGATCAAAGCCGGGTATCCCGGCCTCCTCTATCCCAGACAAATTTCAGTAATAACTCGATAAACGCACGCCGCCCGAGCGACGCCCTGATTCTTTTGTATTTGCATCTGTAATGCGCTTAAAGCCCGGCCCTCTACGGCAAATCTGATCAAAGTTATTTCGCTCCGTGTGTATACCGGATTCGAGATTACGCTTAGACGGCTCTAGGATTTTAATAATCATTATCTCCGAAGCAAAAATGCAACATTTGCAAATTTGTATATAACGCTGTATATTATATTCTTTGTTCATCCTTTTACCAACAAAAAACAAAGCCATAGATCTCTTTCGGCACAAAAAGCGACTCCCCTCTATATATATTCTCAACAATAATTCCATTTCCCTTGGCGCTAAAGTCAACGCGCAAACTCACCCCTATCATTTAAACGAGCCTCGCAACCCCTTCTTCATTAGCCCGGACAAAGCCTCCTTCTATTTTTTCTTTTTCTCCTCTCTCTTTAAATAAGAGCGTAGCGAAATACATCCATCTGCCAGTTTCTCGCGACTGTACACGCATCGCATAGCCGCGCGGCCTACATAATACAACGCATTCATCGGCACATATGCGCGGAATGACGCATTTAAGACTCGAGCCGTATGCGCTCCCACGTGCTGATCGAGACTCCACGACGCGTGCACATAAAACAACAGAGCCTGGCGTCCTTCGCATCACGCTGGGCTTGCACAATTTTCATTTAATTAAAGACCAGAGATACGCCCGGCAAGCGCTGGACAAAATGGCCGCCTTATGTAGGGGGTTAGATCCATAGGGCTTTCACGGGAGTTAGCCTAAGGACAACACTTGCCGCTCTTTGGCCTCGAAGGATTCACGGTGGTAGAAGCAGCAGTAGCGGCCCCCGGATGGTTAAACGCCGAATAATGGGCCGCGCGGTAATCGAGCGCGATAAAGCGCGCGGGAGTAGAAAAATAAAAGAAGTGGGAAGAGAAGTGGGAGAGAGAAGAAAAAATCAAACATCCAGCCCTACATAGCCTTAAGGGGATGCTACGACTCGGTACGGGCGTGTCTGGATAGAAGGCAAACGAAGTTAAACGCGCCCCGTCTACGGCTTGTAAAGCTCTCTCATTCTATCTCGTCGAGTGGCCCGTTTCTCCTTTTCAAATTCAATCAATTATTTATTTTACTTTAAAAGAACCACAGCACACCAGGCGCAGCAAGGAGAGTCGTATCATCGCCCTCGCGAGAGCCGCCCCCTAATCCAATTTCCAGATCTCGCTCTACAACTAGCCGGAGGGGGGGGTCTAGGAAGAAAGGGCGGTTTGACGGTGTAAAATCCTGCAGTTTTTCCAGCTGTAGAGAGAGAGCCGCCTCTTCTCCCATCCTCCAGCAGCCACTCAACCTTTGGACGTTAAAGTAACTCCTCGATCGGCGCGCTCCTTCTCTCTATCTTCGTTATATACGAGAAAGCCGCTCAGTCTGCGGGTAATAGGAGAGTCAGTGTGCGCGCGCCCGTGAAGAAAGGCGCAAAAACGCGTAAGGAGCGTGAAGAGGGACGGGGGTGGAAAGGGAGCTCGAGAAAGCCGAATCGTCGAAACTCGTGACTAACCGCGCGCACGTGTGTGCCAGTGATGTGGGGGGAGGGGGGTGGTCGATGTCGGGATCCAAGAGAGGAAAAGTCCGCGTCCATCGTAGGGCTAGCTCTCCTAGCAATAGAGCACAGCTTTCTCTCGTTCTCCTTTCATTCGGAGCTATCTCGTCTCTCTGCGGCGACGTTGAATCCTCTCTCCTGCTTCTTCTATTTCTCGGCTTCCCCCCTCGCTAACTAAGACTTCAAGAAGACTGGAGGATCCCTCGGCGTCTCTCTCTCTCTCTCTATCTCTACCAGTGGAGCACACCTCCCTTCGGACGAGAGCACACACGGTTGTGCGTGTGTATATATAGAGAGACGCGCGCAGGAGCCGTAGGTGTATCATCGACCTCTGACGCGGTTAACTCGGCGAACAGCCCCTCCTCACCCGGGGCTTCTCTCCCAATAAAATGGCCTACGTGTACAGGCTCTCCCTCTTTCCTTTCTTTTTTGCCCTCTCTGTCTTGGATACGAAGCACGAGAAGAACAGCCGAATCCCCGGCGCGCACGTCTACACATGAGCGTCGATGGAATCCCTTGAGCGAAAAAAATCAGGGCCAAGCCTGTATAGACGCACGCACTGGTATAGAGCCAAGAGGAAAAGAGAAGGGCAAAAATGAAACGGCAGATCGACGAGAAGGAAGAAGTCACACTGGGCTTAATTGGAGACCAGGCTCCCTTCTCCTGTTATCTCTTTGGCGAAAAAGAGCGACTACTGGCTGCTGCTGCTGCTGTGCACTTGTCGTTCAGCCGGGGACTCCCGAAAATAGACGAAATCGCTGAGCGGATGCTGCTGCTGGTGTGTGCCCACTTAAGCGCGGTAGTCCCTCGCTCGTCGTTCGTTCGATGATGCCACGACGTCGTATAGGCAGAGAGAGAAGGGAGGAACAAAAAAGAAAGAGGAAATCGGGAGGCTCTCGAATTAAGGAGCTGCTCTAACCCGCGGGCGATATCGGGAGAAAGGGAGGAGGGGGATAAGCAGGGAGTCGCGTGTCGGGAGCGAGCGTGTAATAGAGGGGCAAAAAGAAAAAAGTCGAGGAGGAAAGGGCTCTCTCTGAAGCAGCAAGTGAGCAAGACTAGGAAGGAGAGAGAGAGAGAGTGGGAGCGTACGTTAATGGGGTGTTGGTAGCCGCGCGGAATATAATCGACCGGAAATCGGCCGCGAGAACACGGGAGAGAAAGAACCGCCGCCAGCAGCGACGCTGAGGAGGAGGCACTTATGTGTGTATCAGGGGCCTTGATAGAGAAAACACGCGACAAAGGAGCGTAAGGGGATCGTCGGCCATTAGCGACTGCCCCACCCTCATCGAGCTCTCGGTTTTTCGCGCTCCAGCTAAAGTATGAAAAGAGAGAACGAGAGGAGTGTGCTGTATAGACGAAGGAGAGAGAGAGAGAGAGAGCCGCAGCGGCGAATTGGAATTCCCGAGCGACATCGATGCCGGACGGTCTCGCGGCGGTGGGTATATCTCGCTCCCGGCTATCTCCGCTGCTTTCTACGAGGACAGTCTCTCTCAGGGGCTGCAAGCTTTTGCTGGTATAGAGCTATTGCCTCGGAAGATTGAGGGGCCGGGCGTGAGCTCTGCTTCCCCCCTTCTGCCGCGAAATTAATAAGCGGGAGGAGGAGGTCGCTTAAGCGAGAGGGTGGACTCTCTGCGACTCTTCTCCGAGGAGAGATAAGGAGTCCGCCGGCTATATGAGGATGATTATTGTTATTGCCGCGCGGAGGCGCGTATGAGTTATGGCGGAGCTATTGCTACAACCGGGCAATCTCTAGCCAGAGAGCGACGCTTGTGAATTATTGAAAAAGTTCCTACACGCCACTGTGCTCTCGTATCGAGGGATACGCGCGGGCCTCGAGATAATGGATAGGATGTTAAGTGCTGGGGAAAAGCGCGAGAGCATTAAATGCCGATAATTCGTTTTCTTCTTTTTCTTTTTGATAAAGATTGTATTTTTGCGAGGGCTGGTTTTGTTTATCTTGGATTGTTTAATTTTTAAAGGAACAAAGAGAAAGAGAATTTCCGAAATTACGGCGAGTCCTTGGAATTAGTCCTACTATAGTTTTGGGAGAGAAGAAGTGCGTGAGAAAATTGTTGATTGGTGAGGCGAATTTCGTTTCGTCAGAGACGAGGGTCTACGCTATAGTGGAAATGAGAAAGTTGCGGAGTAGAGAGAGAAAGAGAGAATACGGTCAGAAGGACGAAGAAAAGGAATAAACGATCGGAGAAATCGACGTTTTATTACATTGATTAATATACGCGTGGATAGGGGGCGGACTTCGTATATTTGGATCCGGGGATTATCGATGGGAGCGCGGCTGAGTATGTTGATTCGGGGTTGCGCGGCTCAATTGGCTGTGATAACGCGAATTTGAATAAATATATATGGATCCGTACGGTTATGGATATTGTATTAATGGCCGAGCTTCCTACTCCGTGGAGAGTTTGATTCGGGTGCGAATAAAATTAGTACAGATAAATATCAAGGGGTTGATCTACGACTCGGTGGAACGATGATAAAGAGATACTGGGGAACAAATCGTTCGTCATAATTTTTTTTTCTTCTGTTCTTTGAGAGAAAAAAAATAGACATCTCTCGGGGATGCGTCATATTTCAGACGGGAAATCCAAAATCTCGTGAAATTTCACGCGATAATCGTAATAACACAAGTGTCGGAGTAAGCTGTCAATCCGGCTATCGATATTTCATCAAAAAAAAAGAGAAGAGAAGATAAAGAAAGTGTGAAACCTCGAGAGAGAGAGGCTAAGCTTTGATCAAGCCCCGAAAAAACAGTTAATCAAGGAAGTCCAACAAAGGCAGTGCGTGGCCGAGGATAAAAAGAGAAATAGAGAGCTGGGCAGACCCTCTGCAGACGGTATAGAGACTCGAGGCGGTCGTTTAGTAAGCGCTCCATAAAAATCTTGGCCAATCTTCGGGGGACAAAGAGAGTCGATCTCGTAGCCGGATAACGCGTAATGCTTCCACAACGCCGCGGGAACAAATAGTCACACAAGTGTTATTTAACCAGCCACACACCTCGGAGATTTAATCCATAGCGACTGAATAAAAAAAAACCGATAGGAAGGCGGTAATAACGGGAATTGATCTCGTTGATTTTCCAACGTTGCAGCTTTTGCACGAGTTATCACCGGGTTGTAGGAGTAAAAGCTCCTGGCACTGGCTTGGCAAGAAGTCTCTCTTTGGACACCGGGAGAGAGAGAAAAAGGGTCTGCGAACTTTCCAGAGAACCGGGGAGACAACGCCGATGGAGAGAGAGAGAGAACGGAGGGCGGCAGACCCGGAGAGACAGAGAGAAAACGAGGCTAGAGAGGGTGGCTGCAAAAAAAAAGGAGTGAGACAGAGAAAGAGAAAGGCTGACGGGGGGGTTGAAACCGAGCGAGAGAGAGAGAGCGGGAAACACAACACAGGCCAAAAGAGATAGCTAGAGAATGAGGGAGAGAATGAGCGGGGAAGGGGGCAAGGATGCGCCCTCGCAATCAGCCGCGGTGGCGGCGGTGTCGGCGGCAGCAGCAAGGGTGGAAAGGACGAGAGAGCGGCTGTGCTGTGCGGGGCTTGCCAGAGCTGGAAACACTGGACGTCACGCGCCGGAGGTATCCCGCTATTGTGGTACGCTCCGGCGTCGATTCGCTCTCCCGGCTCCATAGCGTTCCAGCAAAAGAGAACAGGGGGGACGAGAATCAACGCGTCCAGGGCGTACTAGCAGTACCGTATTTTTCGGTCGTACCAGGAGCCGCCGGTCTCGCCAAAAGTGCGTTATAAAACCGACCAAGCGCGCAGAGACTCTCGCTTCTTTCGACTCCCGAGCGATAAAGCCTGTCTGTCTGTTTTTTGTCTCTCGACTCGCCGAGGCCCTTATTAAATGATAGGATTATCCCCTACGGGGGCTTACCATCCAGTAGAGTCGCGTGTGCTTTAGCGCACAGTCTACGGAGAGCGCGTGTACTTACAGGCAGAGAGAGGCGATGGTAGACGCGTGGATCAAGGATAAATCATCAGGCCAATAAGGAGGAAGAAGAACACGCAGGGGGCGATGGTCGTTCATAGGTGCGGGAATCGCAGAATAAAAATCGATGGGGGGGGGGGGGTGGTTGGCTCGTAAAATCGTCACCCCCGAAGTTCCTAGAAGAGAGAGCCCTAGTTCTCCCCCCCTGCGCGTTAAGAGTAGGCCTGCAGCCGACAAGGTCCAGTTTGGGTGTACAGTGCTCGCAGGGGGTGGGTTCGGGGGGAGAGCTAGAGCGAAGGTTGCTGCTGCCAGGGGGAGGAAAGCCAGAGCGGTGGACCAAGGGGCTGGCCGGCCAAGGGTGGTGGGTGGCGAGAGAGAGAGAGAGATGCTGGAGAGGCGAGGAAAAGTGGCCCGCGCTCACGCAGCGTTTACACCACCACCACCGCTACTGGCCCGAGATGCTGCTGATGCTGGGGTTGTTGCTGCCGTCACGACGGCCCGCACACCCCCCTTCCCTGTAGCATGGAGTACGTCGAGCGAGAGAGAATCCGCCCGCGGCTGTGATGGCTGGGGGCCGAATCGTCTCCGGAGCTGCTGCTGCTGCTGCTGGTGCAAAGCGAGAGAGAGAGAGGGAGTTTGCCAGGCGCGCACACGCGAAAGGGGAAACGCAGGCGGCTATTGCTGTTCGTCGGTCGGTCGGTCGGTTGGCTCTCTTTCTCTCACTCGCGAGAGAGCGAGAGAGCGCACAAGCTGCGGCGTTATCGAGCCGGGCGGCACTCTGCGCGCTTGCGCCGCAAAGCACGCGCGCGTACTTACGTATACACACAGAGTGAGAGAGCCAAGCGAGAGAGAGAGAGAGGGAGAGACGGTGTGTTGGTGCGAAAGGGAGAAGAACCGTACAGCAGGGGACCTGCGAACGACGAGAGAAGAGGAGGGGGACAGAGAGAACGAGAGCGAGAGAGAGAAAGAGTAAAGCGAGGCCGTCGCCGTCGACGACGACTATACACGACGGCGACGTCGCTGCTGCTGGCTGCTGCGAGCCGCCGACGCTGCGTTGGCGCGGAGTCCCGAGCGAGCGAGAGCAAGCCGCGGTGCTTTTTCGACTCAGTCGATCGCGCGGCTGCCGGCGCAACGGCGGCCCAGCAGCTCGCTCTCTTTCTCTCTGCTCTCCCTCCCTCCCTCTCTCTTCGCGCGCCCTCCCTCTCTAGAGAGAGAGAGAGAAGCGAAGCCCGGACCGGAGAGGGAGAGACAGAAAGAGTTAGAGGAGGAAGCTGACGAGCACGCCGAGCGATTACACCAGGCGTCCCAGCCTCGCCCCGGGAACCTGGTGACTCCGACGCCCGTCTGGGAGAGCAGCAGCCCTCCCGCAAGCCCTCCGTCTCACCCCTTTTGCCGTCACTGCCAGTCGCTACGGGATCATCGAGGGGCCGAGCTCCAAAGGGGGTTAACTCTTTCTCCTGTTCACCATAGGCCCCCTCCAGCTTCTTCGAGGCGAAGCTCAACCAAGCGCCTCGTCTCTTATCTCTACCAGTTCATTTTCTCTCTGTCATTCGCTCGGAGAAGCTCTAGATCTCGGAAGAGAGGCAGACGCGCGTGGGACCTTCGCCGGAGCTTTCGGATGGTCCAAAGAAACGCCAATGGAACGCCTGGTATGTCTTTGATTTACGCTACGTGTCGTTCCACCTCGCTCGCTCTCTTTCGACGAGAGCACGCACGTGTGTTTATTCGTGAGTCCCGATCGACTTTAAAATCAGCGCTCGACTACTGCACCATCGACGTCGCTTGTGTATATTTACGATAAACAAGAGAGCAAAAAAGAAAAAGCTCCGCTGTGCGCGTTAAGGTCGAGGAGAGATCGAGTTTGACGACAAACGGATAATCGGAAGAGAGAGTGAGCGCTGCTGTTAGCTGGGCCAGAAAATATTCGAGGCACAAAGAGGGAGGGGAGCCCTTCCCGCAGGAAGCGCGAAAGCAATCGCGCAATAACATCACGGCCGCTTGGTTAGAGAGAGGGAAGACTCGTAAAAGGGTACAACGCCGAGGAGAGTGCGCTTTAAAGCTATACAGAGTGCGTGTGTGCTGTGCAAGAGTAGTGTGAGTCAATGAACGCCGATGCTGCGCGGGGAGGCGCGAGCTTGAACAAAAAAAAGAAAAATTCCTCCTCCCGAGAGTGTGTGCGTGCGCGAGCAACACAGGCCGCTTGAGAGAACTAGAGCGATAAGGCGACAAAACGGATCCGATAAAAGTCATCACAGGTGTATATCCGTATCAGCGCGCGGCTGATAAGCCCGCCGACGGGTAATAGGAAAAAACGAGAAAGAGGCGGCGATCGGACGAGCGATGCACTTCCGGCTGGTACGGTAAGAATATCGAGGAGAAATGACGAATACGCAGGCGGTGGAGGAGCAGCCGGCTGAGCAGCCGCAGGAGGAGGTCCAGCTGACCGAGCTCAGGCCTGTCGAACACTCGAGGCTGAGAGGAGCCGACGAGCGGGACGCTACGGATGGACTGAAGGCACTAAGGAGCTTCTCGCGTAGGCAGATCGACGAGTTCGAGCAGTTCGGCTCGGGATACCCGCGTAAGCGCAAGGCATCGCGATGGAGGCACCTCCACGAGGCGGACGAGTTTGGCATCGACAGCGGGGACGAGGACTGCCCGAAGAAGAGGCTCGTTCAGCCGAGGCTCAGCAAGGCTGCCGGTAGCGATGGTGTCGATAGCGACGAGTTCGTTGAGGAGGAGGATGACGACGACGAGTATTACGGGGTCAACGGAGATTTCGAGTATCTCGATGATAAGAGCGACGAGATCTATGTTTACAGGCAGCAGGAAGCCTGTCCCAGCCCGGAAGTCGAGAAGGGTACGGTCAAGGAGGTCGATAGACAGCTGGAGAAGAAGGTCGAGAGCAAGAGTGTCGAGGTGCCACGACGGCCTAGAGGCAGACCGCGAAAGAAGAGGAAAGGCGCGAGAAGCAAGAAGAGCGAAGCGAGCGACAAGGTGGAGAGTAAGGAGCCAGTGAGCGAGTCTGCGCTGGACGAGTCGGCGAACGAGCTGAGGAGCAAGATCAACGACCTCATCGAGGCGAACATGCTGCTCGAGCAGGAGAACAACAACGTCCTGGAGAGCGGCAAGCTCGACTCGAGGCTCGAGGAGGAGGAGGAGGAGGAGGCGAAAGGGCTAGCCGAGGAGGCGCAAACGAAGAAGTACAGCTGCGACCTGTGCGAGGCGCGGTTCAAGGGCAGCGGCGGCCTGCGCAACCACTACAAGGTCGTGCACTCGCGGGGCCCTTTGTTCCGGTGCGACGAGTGCGGCAAGGAGTTCCCGCTGAAGGAGCGGCTCAAGCTCCACGTGCGCACGCACACGGGCTTCAAGCCGTACAAGTGCCCGGAGTGCGACAAGAGCTTCGCCCGGGGGGGCCAGCTGGTCCAGCACCGGCGCACCCACAGCCAGGTAAAGCCGTACCGCTGCGAGCTCTGCGCCGGGACGTTCACCTGCGCGGCGAACCTCGCGCTCCACGTCAAGCGGCACAGCGGGCAAAAGGACCACAAGTGCGAGATCTGCGGCCGGGGCTTCGTGCGCCGGGACGCCCTGAAGAAGCACCTCGAGTGCCTGCACCGGGACGTCAAGTCCTTCCTCTGCGTCATCTGCAACAAGACGTTCAAGGGCCACCTGCCCCAGCACATGCGCACCCACGCCCAGGACCGGCCGCACGGCTGCGCGACCTGCGGCCAGCGCTTCGCCCAGAAGAGCCAGCTGACCGTCCACCAGCGGACGCACTCGGGCCAGCGGCCCTTCCGCTGCCTCGTCTGCTGGCAGGCGTTCGCCCACTCGACGGCCCTCAAGCTCCACACGCGCCGGCACACCGGCGAGCGGCCGTTCAAGTGCGCCGAGTGCAGCGCCGGCTTCACCCAGCTGCCCCACTGGAAGAAGCACATGAAGTGCATACACGGCCGGAGCGAGCCCTACTCCTGCCGCGGCTGCAACAGCTTCTTCAGGATCAAGAGCGAGCTCGAGAGCCACGAGAAGGACTGCAGCGGCGGCCAGTCGACCGAGTCCAACCAGTCGGCCGACGAGACGAGCGGCAGTCCCAGCGCCTACCGCAGCATGTCCATCGAGCGGATGCGCCTCCTCCTCGCCGTCCTCCTCAAGCGCATTTCCAAGCCGGAGCGGCTGCACGAGCTCGGCTTCGGCAAGCGGCTGATCGACGAGGTCCTCGTCGACTCCCTCCTCGCCGCTGGCAAGCAGGCCAGGCGTCCACCTGCCACGCCCGAGATCGAGGCGCTGCGCGGCAACCTCGCCGTCTTCCTCGAGTGGACGGTGCCGAAGGAGCACTGGGAGGCCTTCCGCAAGATGAACAAGACGCCGGAGGAGGTCCTCGAGACCCTCACTGCCACCTAAGACCACCGAGCATACCTATGCGGCTGTCTTTTCTTTGGCCCCCGATAAATCGATCCTCTTACGTCTCTGTACTTAACGCACACCAGTCTCTTTATTGTCCGATTCTTTTTCCAAGTCTCCTTCGTCTTTCGGAAGAGAGTAGAACGCTCGAGATGTGGGACGTTTACACGTTGCGGACCCGTAACGCGTCAATCTGTGATTGATACTTAATCGTTAGGATGTAAAAATAGGCGCGGTGGTACTTCGAGAGGCGTATATGCGTTTCCAAGAAACGCGGATTAATTATATAAACGGGGTAATAATCTAAACGCGGTTGCCTCTCTCTTTCTCTTTCATACACAGCCAAGTGAACATTTCCATCATCTTCATATAAATTATCATCGGTGAAAGCTCGAGAAAGGGACAGGGACTTAATCAAAAGGGTTTCCGTGTACACAGAGAGAGAGGCCCTTTCGGTCTGGAACTTTTGATGGAGTTCAATTAGCCGGTCGAGAAAACGACTTTGGCCAAAGTTTGCGCGCCGAGGGAAAGAAAATACATATACCGAGAGAGTGAGAGAGAGAGATAACCGAAAACGAGAAACATGTGGGACGTGTGTCATAAGTTCGAAATTTATCATACGTAACGGATAAATAAAGAGTCCGAAGAAGAAGAAGAAGAGAAAAAAGATGGGCGGCAGTTCGTCAACACAGACACAAACACACGCGGATGGAAGGGGACTGAAGTGCAATTGATCTCGCAGGGATTTTTAGCTTTTCGATTGTTACGAAAATGATTAATCCGGGCGTGCAGCCCTTTCACCTCGACAGATGGCTTCCATACGCGAGAGTATAGACCTTTCTTTTTTTATACACGACCAAAGTTGATTTTTTTTTTGTAGCGCGCGCTTGTACGTTTTTAGAGCTTAGAAGTGGAACTTATAAATATCTATGTAGGCAGACTTGGAAAGTGCAGCGCTATTTTACGTGGTAGCGCCGTGTTTGTTTGAGCGACGTGTGCGAAGAGTCGATTTTTTTGTGATGAATTCTTAAGGCCCCAGTAAATACATGTATGAGAAGAGACACGCGTACAAGTGTCTGTAGGTTTACGCGTTTATATAAACAGGTAATACATAGATATGAACATAATATATTTTATTGTGAAGAAGCACACAGTACGCACCAAGCACGCACTTGCCCCGTACGCATATAATACGTACGGGTTAAATTAGCGCACGAAGAGAAGAGGAGCGAAGAAGAGGAGAGTCACCCCAGTACACGTACAATAAGTACACGCACCGCCTTTAATCTATATTTATATACGAGCGAGACCGATATATATCTCGCGAGAGAAAGAGAGCTGTATACCAAAAGAGAGGCCCTCGCTCCGATTTGTCGCGCGAGAGAGGGGCACGCACACGGCATGGATAAAAGAAGAAGCAGAAGAAGAAAAAGAGAGAGAGAGGGAGATTTCGATGCCCCGAAATGGAGGCCTGCGCGTAAAGGTCGTGTGCCGGAGAAGCAACACACACAAACGAAGAAGCCCAATATGTCGTGAGTTTACGGCGATACGGAGAGGAAGCTGGGCAGAGAAGTGAGATTTCATTGTGTTCACGATTTTCAAGGGAACATATTAGTACCATCCCCCCTCCACGATAGTCAGTCTTCGTTTCTATCCCTCTTCTACGACAAGAGAGATGTATATTCAGGTTGGAGCAAAGCCAACCTGGGGACAAGCTCCCCCTTCCCCTCCTGATCCACAAAAATATTTGCGTAATTTTTGATAGACGCACTTTTAGACGTGTATGCCCCCCCGTGTGTGTGTATAGGTAAACGATGATACACAGTTTTGCCGAAGGTAAACACGTTTTGGCAAGCGCACGATAATTTTTCCTTCCTTCCATCCGACCTTCCCTTTTTCATTGGAAATCAGAGCGCGATGCGAGAAATGCGCGATCGAGCGCTGAATTTAACAGTTAGGCCGTAAGTAAATGTGAGCCGACAATAAAGATTTCGTATGATAGAGTATACAGTTGGATATATATTATATAAAAATACGTGAATTCTATATACGCGCATACCAACGTTTTTGATGTACACACACACACGCTACATGTATATCAGGTTTATATAGAGATATATAAACATCGTGAGAGACGCAACCATATCCGTATAAATATATATATCTGTACATTTTACAAGCGCCTAGGTTCACTTAGATGTGTGTTTAATAAAGCGGAAAAACTCCGGGCGATTTTACCCTTAAATACACCCTGCGGCGAATTATCATTGTAATTATTAAATATACATACATTGTACTCGTGTCCAACAGGTGCTGCGCCCGAATTTTGATACTTAATTAAATTAATATTCGCGTTCGACAACAAAAGTAGAAAAAAAAACAAGTAAACAGAGACGTGTAACAATAGACGCACGCAGCGAGAGAAATATTTCGTTTAATTTCAGTCATTACGAAGTAGCGAGGGCGCAAACGAGCGCTAATTCAAGCGGCGATTTCGAAACGAGCTTCCGCGAGTTTTCGCACGCGAATTTTTTATAAGCAGCGAGCGAAAAGCCGTTCCGCACCTTACATATATATGTACTTATTTTCGCTCATCCCCCCTCCCTCCTCAAGCCGCTGTACACAGTATATACACGTTTATATATATTTTCTTGGGTATACCAAATCGGTCTCCGCGCTTCGTCGCTTTATGAAAGGAAAAAAAAAGGAGACACTATAGACCGATAATTCACTAATCTCGCACGATTATGTACAATTTTCATTCGCACTTTGTATTCGCACCGCGCACAAGTGAATAACAAGCGAGGTAAGAGAAAAAAGAAACGCATCGGGGGGGGTTCGAGGGCTCGAAGGGGGAGACGATGATAAAAAAAAGAGGGTCGAAATAAAAGTGTCTATCGGAAGGCCCGGAGGAAAGAATAAGGAATTTATTCTCGAGATTGGGGATCTCTGGAAGAAAGAAGCCGGCGACCGGGAGAGAAGGGGGGGACTGTGCCGCCGGGATGCAAATCGAGGTCGAAAGAGCATTGAATAGTAGATCGAGGCTGACGGACAACCGACGCGTTTGGATATAAGGAGGATGAGGTGGGGGCTGTCTATACGTAGTAAAGGGGAGGGAGGAAGGAAAAAAGAGAGTCGACGATGAGAATTAGGAGCCGGTTCATTGTTTTGGTTTTCTCTCTCTCTCTCTCTCTTTTACACCCCCCGCTTTCCCTCCACTCTTGGCTGTACGACTTATCGTTTTAACGAGTGCCAAAGCAAGCTTAAACAAATTCCAAAAGCGATATGTGTGTATGTTTGAAGAAAAAGGTGTGTATAGCGAATTAAGTCGTTAGGTATTAAGGCATATTGTTTCTCCAATTTCTCTACGATTTCTAAGATTGGCTGATTTTTCTTTTGTTTTATATTTATTGTTGGAAACGCCGAGCGTAATGTGTGCGCGAGAGTGGGTTATGACATACCAAAGGATAATTGCGGGGCTATGAAAAGTTTGATTTGTACAATTACGAAGAATTTTAGGATGTGTACTATATTGTTTGCGACTTGTGTAAACAGACAACGTTTTGTTTTGAGAGCTGTAGCTTCAATTTGTGATTTTACTTGCTTTACCTTTTCGTTTTCGTTTTTTTCTTTCTTTCTTTTTAGTTTACTTAAGCTACGATCGTAGTAACCGGTAATTTATTGTTATCGTTGTACGAGTGTGCGATTGACACGTTATGTAAAGCGACTGATCCGAGGATTTGGTTTTTCTTTTTTTTCTTTCATTTGGTCTCTTTTGCAATTGGAAAATATAAAGTGAATCGCGAGAAAAAATAAGACGACGATCGTATTGTTTTCGTAAGTGCCATAAGATAAAATTTATTTATACAATTATACATTGTTAACGAGAAGGGGAAAAATAAAGGAATCAACGTGATGTAACTGAATCAAAAGTAACATATAGATTTAGGCTGTAAGTTTGTTCGATTAATCTGTGTAAGTATATGAATTTTCAAGTTTGAACGAAAATTCCAGGTGAATTAATATATATATCAGTATACATACATGGCGAGAAACGCGCACTTTTTTCACGTAGATTAAACTTTTAACAAATACGCGATATAATGATATTTTTTTCAAACTTGATAATCAAATATACAAATTGATAACAAGAAAAAAATCTAGCGAATAAGGCAATGTTTGATGAGAAAAGAATTATAAAAATTAACGACCCAAAAAACGTAAACTGTGCCAGCACAAAAGTTCTGTAAAACGTACGATATACAAGCACAGACAATAAAAGAGAAATATGCGTTTTTATTAATTTACAGGAATTTCGGTGGCATTTATAAATGCATCGAATAACTTATTGCCAAACTACATTTGTAAGTTTGAATATTTATTAAAAAAAGAAGTATAACACTTTTATTTGTTGAGAAAAATCAAATCTTGTTGGCCAGTGCAATTCGAAAATAAAAGATTATGAACATGTGGTTGATAATAACTAGATGTAAGTCCGCTTCGATACAGACGAATCTGTTAATAATCGACTCCGAATAAAAATATCTTCTCGAGCCATATTGTGCAAGACCCAAATTTTCTGTACTCATTGACAATTGTGGTACGATGAAAAAAAATATATATATTGTCTATACGCAACAGAATCTAAACGTGACGTTATTTATTCAAAACCTCAGCTTATTTTATTTTTCCCACAATAATATTGAAAATTATAATAATTTGTTTTAATTTTTAATAACATTAATTTTTTCATTTGCAATAAAATCATAAATATACCTGAAAGAAAATAATTAATAAATAAAAGAGTACGTTATAAACATTGAAAAGGAAGTCAATAATTTAAAGACAGAGAGAGAAGTAATGGAAAAGCCACGTTAATAAATGAAAACGTAAATGCGTACACGGGCATTATACGTGACGCCGACAGCGCCAGATAAAAGGTATCAATCCAAGTTTACTCAAGAGCAAGTGTATCACTAAATTCTTTCAGCTCTCGCCGCTCCCATGTATATACGCGTATACATACATATATACGCGTCCTATGTGTATGATTAGAACAGTGCGTGCCTTTATGTTTTATTCAGCTGTACAAAGCTTTTTAGGCTGTAAGCAGTGGTGGCGCTGAGATCATAGATTTTTCCCAAGGGTCATAAGCCCGTGCGGATATTCTACTTTATTTAGCTTATCGTGCTGCTTGAAGGCTTATTAGTTTTCTCGTGTTACCGATTTAATCTCTGAATTCATTATTGAAAATGATGAGAAAAATTGTTTTTTTTTAGCTTTTAGACGTTCGAAAGTTGTAATGATTATTTAAATATCTTGTGTTAAATAAATTTATTTTATTTTTTTAATACATCTGCGTAATCTACATTTATGAAGTAACAATGAAAACATGAGTTAAATTTATAAAATTATCTTAAGTAAATGATCTCTTTTCAATACAACTTACAAATTACAATAAATACAAAAGCCAGTCTCACAGTAATTTGTTCGTTCTTTGATATAAAAATCTGGTAAACTTTTCAATATAAAATACATTTTACAAATTGGCATCGCTGCTCGCGTAATTCTCTTTACCGTCATTGCAATGTACAATTTCATTTTGTAGTAGAAAAGTAATATTTTAAGAGATTGTTCTTTACAAGCTTAAAACTATGCAAGTAATTTCTTTTTTACATGCATGATAATGTCTATGAAAGTTTCTTTAGTAAACAACTAAAAAACTGTCTTAATTGTAAATGTTTACAAAATATCACATTTTAATTGACTGCATAGCTTATGCCATTCAAGTTTTCTTACGTATGAAAATACATTTTTAAAATAAACTTTTCTTATTTCCAATTAAAATTGATATCAAATAGACCATCATCGAATGTGTAAAGTAATTATACATTTACCAAAAACGGAATCTAAATAATAAAATAAAAAAAATCATTATTTTAATAAAATAAAGTTGAACAAACTTACTATTATAATATTTGGATTAGTAAAACATCACGTAATATAACTTCAGGGTAACGAAGTTAATAAAAGCAATGATGAAAATTCCCGGCTTAGAGACACTTGCAGAGGCATGTGTGAAATGCTGTACACTGCTGACGTCAGCAGAATGCTCGTGTTGAATCAAAGGTTTCAATGGTATGACAGTCTCAGTCTCATTTGATTTTTCGTCTTTCACGTTCGTGGCATCTACTGATGAATTAGTCGTGACTGGCATTGCAGTCGTAGTTGTTGTCGTAGTTGGCTTAGTCGTTGTATGAATTTGGGTTACTCTGTCATTCCACTTTAGGGTGAATTTTTGCGTAAAATCGAGCGATAAATTGGTAACTTTCAAAACCTAAGAATAATAAAAATTTTTATTAAAACACATTGAAAAAACCTTCAAGCATTGTTTAGAAATTTAAACTTACCATTGTTTCTTTATCAAAATCAAACTCGATTACTTTACCATTAAGTAGAACTTCCTGCACAATATTAGAAAGGCCCATCACAGTTATTTTATTCAATTTCATAACACTATTATAAGCACCATCAACTGGGGAACTTGTTAATAAGCTATCTTTAACTTCAAACTTAAACAGTTTATACTGTTTACTTTCTATTGAATCTGGAAGTTAAATTACAGGTTTTTATTAATAGAGTTCAGAGATTGTTTAAACGTAAAAACATACCTAAACTGTCTCCATCATCCCAGTACAGTTCTCCAGTGGCCTGGTCTTGTTGATCTACAGCAACAATTAAACCAAACGGATTTTTACGACTCGCAGTCGTCGTCATAGCTGGCTCTTGTTCAGGTAAGATGCATCCACCTCTTATGAATAAAGGTATGGTATCTAATGGTGCATCTAATGTATAATTTTTACCAACAGAAAAAGCAATGTCCATGGTATAAAAGTTAATCCACAATCCTCTAGGAAGATAAGCGTCAATATCAGTCTTGTTCTGGAAAAGAAAGTTACTTTTTAATTTAGTTCAAAAAACTTATAACTTCAAATAAATAATTTCTGAATGCCTTGCCTACCTCTTCTAATACCGGCGATATCAATAAACAGCTACCCCATAAGAATTGAGTATCAATGGTGTACGTCTTTGGATCATCATAGAATCTAAAGAAAAAATGTTACATTTATTTTTAACAATTGTTAAAGTCATGAAGTATTGAAAATAAAAGTCCTTGATACTAACTCTACAAACAGTGGTCGTGCTACGGTTTCTCCATACTTATGCGCACGGTAAAACAGAGTGTACAAGTACGGAAGTAGTTGATATCTCGTTCTTAGAGCTTTTCTGGAAGACGCGACGACTAATTGACCCATTGCGACTGGATCTTGTTCCTTAAAATTTAAAAAAGATTTGAGTAAAAATAAACAAAAAATTAATTATGATAAAAAAACAATGTTTACAATGGTATCATCAGAGTTATGATTTCGAGAAAATGGATAGAAAGCTCCTAATTGCATCCATCGGTTGCAAAGAGCCTCAGTTGTATTATCATTGAAGCCGCAAATATCTGCTCCAACCATAGGAATTTGGAATAAGCTGTAAGCTAATATTTCTGGTATGCTCATTCTTAGATCGTGCCTGAAAAAAATAAAAACGCGCTTAGACAGTCATTTAACCATATTTATTATCAAACAACAATATTTGATGTGTTTACCATCTGGAATATACATCGCCAGTCCAATGACCTGCGTAAAAACCATGACCTTCCCAAGTAGATCGAGAAATGATAAAAGGTCGTTTATTTCGTACCTTTTTTAGTGCTCTAGAATATTGATGTGATATTAATATTTTTTGTAAATGTATAGAATATTATAACAATTTTTAAAGCTTACTGGTTAATAACGGCTGCTTGACTAGTGCCGTATAAATTGTGAAGATCGTAATGATTTCCAAGATACTGTTTTGCATTCATACATATGGTTTTCCGTGCTAATAAATTTCCAGTGACTCTTGGTAAGTACGGGGGATTGTCCAGTGGATTGTGATCACAACCATTGACATGACCATTGTAGAAATTTGATGGTTCATTCATGTCCTGTAAACAATGGCACAACATTAATTTTCAACTAAAAAGTTTTGTATTCATTAGTAGATATATAAACTTACAATCCAAGCACCATCAAATTCAAATTCTTTGTGCATGTTGCTCATCATTTCAGTATAATAGGAAGTAGTATTAGGGTTGGTAAAATCTGGCCAGGCAGTAGAGACTGGATTCCAAACTTTTCCCTTAAAGGGTTGATTTGTGCCGGCTTCGTTAATAAAAACGTTTCTCCGAACTCCTTCGTCGTAAGGTAAGTATGTTCCACTTTTTTCCGATGCAGAAACACCCGCGTCAATTATAGGTATGTAATGCATACCTTCCTGTTAATTAAAAATAGCATTATAAATTATGTAATGACAATAAATTTTATGTATTATTTGTAACAAACGTCAATTTACATCGTGTAATTCTTTGATGAAATTAGGAAGATCTTTGAATTTAGTTTTGTCGTAGGTAAAATCGTTATGATGATCCATATAATCCAGATCATTCCATTGGGTATCCTAAAAAATAAAGGAAAATTTCAAAGTTATAAATATCAAGATCAATTTAAATAATAATTATGCTTATTGAAATATTTACAAATGGAATAAGTGCGTCTCGCGTTCGTTTCCAGACAGCTTTCGTGCCTTCTAAGCTACCATATCCAAACCTGCACAAATGAAAACCTAAAGACCAGTAAGGAGGTAGGAAAGGTTTTCTAACAATTTCAGAGTACTGCTTTAAAACATCTGCAGGCGTTGGTCCCATAAAAAAGTAAATGTCAAATATTCCTCCAGTACTTCTAAATGTTATTGCAGGTGTTGGTTGTAAAATAACGTCTGTAAATAAAATTTATACATAAACTTAATTTTTTGAAAAAAAATAATTAAGGAGAAGTCAATTGTATCTTACCCATAGCATTACTATTTAAAAATAAAACTCCATTAGCCTTTCCTGTGCGATCTATAGCCATATAAAATGGATGGGACCCATATAAATTGGCCTACAGTGTAGAAAAAAGATCATATTATTAGTTTATAATTAAATATTAAATATATAATTTAAAAACCAATTTTAAATATTTACATTTTCTACAGGTGGCATATCTCCATTGAAAAATGTAAGTCTCTGCCAATTGGTATTTAATTTCAAGTTAGTTCTATGTTCCCCAAGCCCATAAATATAAGGAGATGGGAGAACTGAACTGATTTGCAAAAGTTGATTTGCAAATATAAATCCACCAAATCCAATTGTGTTGAATCTAAAAATATAATTGAGTGTTTTTAACAATTCTTACTTACATTATAATTCTAGATAACTTAAAGGAACTTACACACTGCGTTGATTTGATGTACGAATTATTTTAAATCCAGGAATGTTTTCGTCCATTTTAAATTCATACATAGGATTTGAAGTTTCTTTAACAATGGATTTTTCTGATCTTACAGGAAATGGAGGTTCATAACGTTTATTTGAAGGATCAAATATCTTGACTCTTAAAGTAGTATCATCTATGCTAGTAGATTCAATCTTAATAAGAGACAAGTCTTCTTTATAATATGAATTTTTCTGCAACTTTAAAAATCCAGCAAAATCATTGCCATCCTTACTAAAATTATCATATTTGTATAGACTCCAGTTTCTTGGATAGTAACAATAAGGCACATCAAGAGGTACTTGTTTTTCATAGTTTAATTGATGTAGAGGATTCCAGCAACATCCTCGCTGAGTACAGCTAGTCTGTGATGCTCCATCCTCTGGATGACAATCGAATCTCAAACTCAATGGTATTAAATGACACTTTTCACCAAAATCTTCTTCATAATCTTGTAACAAATCACTTTTAGAAAATGTAAACATTTCTTTTATTCTTTTGGAACCTTGCTCAGTCAATATATTAATATTTTCAAGTTTATTTTTCATAGACTCTTGAATTTTATTTAACTGCATCATTTTCATCTCTGTAGACTCATGTAAGCCATCAAGTCTTTTTGAACCATCTTGAGTCAATTTATTGATATTATCAAGCGTATCTTTCATAGATTCTTGAATATTGTTTAACTGTTTCATTTTTATATCTGAAGTTTCGTGTAAACTTTGTAGTTCCTTTTCAAGTAGTTGTTGCTGCAATTTTGCATCCGCAAGATATGCTATGGATTGCCATAGAACGTAGGTAACAAGTGAAAAAGTAACAATCAACGTGATATACTTTAAAACTAAGTATACAGGTGATACATATGGTAACAAACGTCTAAAAATAAGATTTCTGTCTTGCCATAGCTTTGGCATTTTAGGCTGATCATTGATAAGCCTCTCTTGATCAGAAGAGTGCTCAAAGTGCACATTTGAGCCTCGATAGGCTGCATTTGTAATTCCTCTTATTAGCTCCGTCATCTTTCCATAAAATCAATTCTTAGATAAAAACTGAAAAAAAAGGACGAATTAGTGAGTTTTAGAGTAATCAATCCACAGCTATTAAATATACAATTAAAAAACTTTTTTCATATTAATTGAAATATTACTCGAAATATTGCGCGAAAACAAAACAACAAATACAAAACTTTCGTAAATATTTACGAAATCACTTTTCACGATTAAAAATTACGAAATCTGTTGAATTTCCCAATAAATTTCTCAATAATAAAGCACTGTAAACACAAAACAACCTCATGTAATACCTTTAATATAACCTCAACGCAGCTCTCTCGCTCAACAAAATTCAGGGGATAGCGTTAACAACGCGCAAATTAGCGTGATCATCTGGAAAAATCGTAAACTCGTACGTGGAAAAAAAAATTAGAAAGTTCGGTGTATTCACGGCACAACCTAGTTGTCAGTTAAACTTCCACAACGCGTATATACCTATGTGCATAGGCGCGCTTCTGGATGCTCTCTCCGAAAAAGAGATCTAAATGCATTTGCGCGTGATGAAATCGGACACTTGGACTGCGTAATCATAATTAGAAACTTGGGATGGGGGACGAAGCGGGGCGGCGTTGTTTATGAAATACAGAAACGGGGGAATCCCTTGGGGGAATTGTTAATTAAACTTGATATCATTTGCTTACTGGTCGATTGGCTGACTTTTAATACGCACGCGTAATGTTTTTAAATTTTGTGCTTCCGGACAAGTTTGACGCGGTTTATTGTTGCGAACGGTTGTTGACAATTTGCGAAAAAATCATTTGTTTTTGGAAGATTAAGCGTTTTTGCGCGATTCGAATAAAAAATAGAAGATAGTTGGTTGTAAAATGTTTAATATCAGCACTGGGAAGTTATAACTTACCGATACGCTCCGATATATTAAGGCTGGTGATCGAGAATAAGTTGAATTTTTGTTTTAATGAAATCCACATCGCTCCTTCGCCGAGGATTTTGCGAACAATGGGCCGATTATATTTGCGTTTATCAATTCTGAGACTGTTTATATTTATCAGCCAATTGCCTCGTCTTGTACAATCACGTGGTTCAGTCGACTGTGTATAGCTATATACGAATAAATCTACCGCTAAAGATAAAATTAGTCACGGAAATTCAATTCAAGAAGCTCTCGGCTTTTTCATTTGATAAAACATTTTATTATCAATACAAATGAGTAATAAAAATAACAATTATTATACATTATTAACAACTGCGATGTATTTTACACTTATACAATAAAATAAATTTTTTTCAATTTAATTGACGTTTTTAAGCTTCCCCGCATTTTTTAATGATTTCTGAAAATGAAATATTTAAATAATTTAATATTTTCTTTGGTACTAGTTATTTCGTTTGCATTAGTTAATTAATAACTACCTTTAATAATTGAATTCAAAGCTGTGACTGTAGGAGAGTCTGGCATTTCTGTTAAAAAGTTTTTTCCTTCATCACAGCATCTTGCTAGCAGAGGGTCTAGTGGTATTGATCCCAAAAATTCAACATTTAATTCGTCTGACATTTTCTTAGCTCCTCCTGTCAGTGGAGGAAATATTTCAGCTACACTCTACATTAAAAATTAAAAAGAAGAATTTTTTAGTATTCAAGTTTTCATAAATTTGCTCCCCATATATCAAAAAGATGACTAATTTTCTCACCTTACATTTTGGGCATACAAAAGTACTCATGTTTTCTACTACACCAAGAATTGGAATGCTAACTTTTTTACAAAAATCAATTTCTTTCCTAACATCTAAAAGAGCAACTTCTTGTGGAGTTGTTACAATAATTGCTCCAGTTATTCCAGCTTCTTTTAAGTAAGTTGTTGCTGATAAATGCTCATCAGAGGTACCAGGTGGTGTATCTAATATTAAGTAGTCTAAATTACCCCAGTCAACTTCAGAAAGAAATTGTCTAATCATTCCTAGAACACAAATGTGTATTATTTATCAAATTATTTCTTATTAATAAAATAATTTACATTATTTTGTCAAGTACCATTCTTTTTAGGCCCTCTCCAAATAACAGCATCACTTGCGCTATTCAGTAAAAATCCAATGGACATCAAAGACAAGTTATCTTCTATGTACTGTAAAATAACAAAATTATTAATAAATTGTTGTAAAACATGAACTGTTTTATTTTCAAGCTTGACACTTACAACTGGAGACCATCCTGATGCACTTTGATGAACTTGTTCACCAAGTGCTCCAAGAATCCTTGGCTGAGAAGGTCCACATATATCAATGTCTAAGACTGCAACCTGCAAAAGTGACATAAATCAATATAATGTACAATTTAACATCACGTGATTTCTAGTTATTATACATATATTTTTGGTTGCATGGAGATTTATTTTGTGCATGAAACAAAGTAGTTTAGAAGCAGTGAGCAGCTAATCAATAAGAGAGTGGCACAAGCTGGTTTGACCTATATAGAAACAGCCATGCTTTCTCCACTGCTCAGGTTTATTTGCCCAACTGCAACCAGTCTGAATCATTTCAATTGCTGACATGTACCTTGAAAATCATATGGATGTTCTTGGCTTGGGCAAAAGAGTAAGTACCACTTACTACAGCATGTTGGCTTTTTATTTGTTTGAGAGAAATGCATGAGTTTTAAATTCTCTTTACAAATTTTTCTTTTAATAATGATTTTCATAAATAGTAATTTTAATTTTTAAACAATTATTTTAAATAAACAACCATTAGGCTTACATTTCTGTCAGGGTCTGACGCTGCCAATGCTCTGGAGACAAGACAAGTCACTGTGCTTTTTCCAACACCTCCTTTCCCAGATAGTATTAAAATTTTATTTTTAACACATGCTAATCTTTCTTTCACGAGTGCAATGCCAGGATCTGGTAATTTTGTTGCTCCCGATGAACATATCCCTTGGTTTGGACATCCTGCACAGGCTGAGGCTTTGCCTGCATTATCACTTTGTGTTCCAGGACAGTCTGTGTGCAGAAGATGACTTAAATTAGTAATTATAATTAAATTAAATCAAAGCGAATTTAATGAAATAAATAAACCAATTCGGTTAAATAAATTTTTAAAAATAAAAATTTTAAACTTTACACACGAAAAAAAAAATATTTCTTGTTAATTTGTATTTAACATTTAGTTTTCGTCACAATTAACAGTCTGACGTAAACATATTATTTCGTGAATAATTGTAATACCAATGATAACTTTGTTTTTAAAATACTTCTAACCTTAAACTAAATTATAACCGACTGTAACGTTTTTTAAACACAGACAAACAACAATGTGATTAAAGTGACTATTATAATAGTAATTCGGAAAGTATTATAATCTATTGTCACGCTAAATTAATAAACATTTTTATGTTTGTTTTGATTTTTTTATACTTACGTTCTGGAGCATCTTGAGGAACATCGGCCATATTTAAAACACTGTGCACGTCACATGCGTGAAGTTTTTTCAAATAATTCAAATTTCTGTGATAATCATTATTGTAAATTAAGACGTAAAAAATTCTAATTTCGTGACTATCGATAACGTTTTGTTTATAACTTAAAATATTGATTACGTTTTATTTAGTTTTTAATAAATAATAAACAGTGATTTTTTAAAATTTATTGCTAAAAAAATGAATTAAACGGCCTAATAGCGTGTAAAAGTAGTCATAAATTATATTTCAATTTTTCTAGTATCTCTATCCGTGGAACGTACTAGGGCCGTCTTCAATATCGTCGCCTTGTTATAAATCAATTATGTCGCCGTCGAAAATTTACGATTACTCAAAGTCAAAATGCCTGGCTTGGCGTCCTTGCAAAGGCATCGAAAACACGGAGTTAGTACCATTGTAAGTAAATACTTCTAAAAAAATTTAAAAAAAAAAAGTAACACGATACAACAATTTTTTTTCCCTCTCTCGTTTGTACTTTACTTTGTCATCGAAAATAAGTCACCTAAATAAAACTGTCTCCATTACCAAACTATGTCATTTCGCGTGGAAAGCAACAAAAAAATTGATTTCTCCAGGGCTTGCACGATAGAGCGCGTGTTTTGCTATCGATTTAACAAGGTTCATCCACCCGCCGACCGGATGTATATCGTACTCTCCGAAATACCTTTACACAAAACCTTGTACCGCGAGTCAATTATACTTTCAAGGTGCATCTAAACATCGCTTCGAATTACAAACAATAAGTTCAAAGACACAAAGTCCGGAGATATCGGAAACAAAGGCGTATATTCTTAAAACAACTATACACATAATTTATTTATCCTTCCGTTAAAACAACAATCAATAATCGTCAAATCAACAATCGATAACAACGAGTAGATCGACATCATCAAAGGCGGTGTCCAAGTACGATCCTCTCGCCGGCATGACGACCCAGCCGTTAAAGTTCCCAAGCCTGGTGACTGGCCTGCCCCGGCATCCGCCCTACACATCCCAGTCGGCTCTCTGCACGCGCTTCACGCCAAACGAGTGGTTCCAGAAGCAAGTCAAGTTCTACAACGAAGCTGACTCGAACCGATACTACTCGGAGCGCATGCGGAGCGATGCTGTAAAATTAATGAGGTAAGACTTTAGTTATTTTGATAATATATGGATGACACATTTTTTGATTTTGTGCCGTTAGAGAGGCGGAACAGAGGATCCAACACGGACAGTACGACACGAGCAGGAGGATAGGCGAGAGGATAAGCGACGTGACGTTCTGGAGAAACGAGATAGCTTCGGAGCTGGAGAAGCAGGTGCAGGAGATCGACAGACTCCAGGATTGCAGAGCGACTCTCGAGAAGGCGATTCAAGACATTGAAAATCCACTGCACGTGGCTGAAGAGAGTCTATATCACAGAGAGGCAAGGAAAGGTGAGTTGCCTAATGCTCTCGAAGAAGCCGAGTGTCGAGTGGAATTGTGTGTTGTAGGAACGGAGCTCGTTCATGACGATCCCGAGAGAGCTTTGCTTCGCGAGGTCGAGACTTTGAAGAGCGGACAGAAGAGACTCGAGGTCTGTCTCGACAAGTGTAAGGATCAGGTAAGTCAACAAGCTCCTTTGTTTTCCAATGAACTGAGGATGTAAACTATAAACTGCGTTGCAGCTGCGGAATTGCAGAATTTCGCAGAATCAACTAGAGCTGGATCTGAAGAACAAGGAGAGCGCTCTCAACATTGATCTGTTCTGTCACCAAGTGAACAACAGCAGCAGAGGACTGCAATATTACTCTGGAATTGAAAAATACGATCCTTGGTGAGAGCAATCAATGCCCGTTAAAATGAAGATGCAGATATCCAAGTGATTCTCTGGTTATTTTCATTCCAGCGTCTCGAAGCCTGAAACTTGGGCCGAGACGGCAAATCGGATCATCCAGAAGTCCCAGGCGGAGCGAACAAAGTCCTGTCAGCTGCGCGCTGACGCGGACACTTTGATCAACCGAGTGGCCCAGGAGATGTGGGACTCCTGGAACATCAGCAACAACGCCTTGACTCGCCGTTGCACGGAATTGCTCGAAGCCAAGAGTAAACTCCATCAACATCTGCACAAGGTGAGAAATACATTAGTCTCGAGCAATTGGGTATACAACTAGTGGTGTTTTTAGGTTCAACAAGAAATCTACGACGTGGAGAAGAATTTGGAGCTGCTGCGCAAAGCCATAGCTGATAAAAGTTACGCGCTGAAGGTGGCGCACACGAGGCTCGAGGCGCGTACCCATCGTCCGGACCTCGAACTTTGCCGAGATGGTGCTTACATCGGGCTGCAGCGAGAGATCGATGACATTTACAGTCAGGTCGAACGTATGCACCGTAGTCTGCGCGAACTCGAGAGCCAACATCAACGGCTCCTTCGTACGCGTAGTGCCCTGGAACACGATCTTGCGCTCAAGATAGATGCGCTTTATATCGACAAGGACAAAGTCTGTGGCCTCAGGCGAGCTTATCCTGTCAACGCGATGTTCAGATTCTAAAATCTCTTGAATGGAGTTTGATTCTGTCTTTTCAATGGCTGATATTATTATTTGCAGAGTTTATTAGTGTTGATCAAAGCTTGGATTGTTTTTGTTTGTTGAGATGTTGAGGTGCCTGGACGAGGATGGAAAATAGAGTGGTCATTATTGTATAGACTTGGTAAGCTTACTTACTTTTGAAATAGAAAAGTAATTATTCAGCATGTGGCATTGAGTTTGCGTTAGTGAATTTTCTTCATGTAGCTGGGGATGGGTAGCTCCAAGCCTTCTCTAGATTCAAAGAATGTGTAAGAGAGCACGATATCATTTACATATTCCATTTTAGGATCCTCACAAAATTCAGGGTCAATGTAGAAAAATACTGGCATGTCGACCTGTGTACGAAAAGAAATAAATATTTAATAAATTTTGCTATTTTTCATTATTCCCTAACATTTCAATAATTCATGTAATAAAAATAATACTTGTTCATGAGGTCCAAGCATTTGTTCTTCAAAGCAAAAGCATTGAATTTTATTGAAATATTGCCCAGCTTCAAATGGCACAACGTTGTAGGTTGAAACACCCGAGATATGTGTATCTGTTGGGTTCGTTGCTGTATAAAAGGCTAATGCCGTTTCTCCTGGAGCTACAGTTATTTCCGACTGTTGAGGATGGAAGTTCCATGTCATTTGTGCTGCAGTATCGGCATTAAATTTTACATTAATGAGCCTACGTGTATTACGTGTCATCTCTGATACTTTGGAAACATCATGACCAACTGTACCACCATAACCAAAGGCCTGATAAATAAACATATTTGTTTAATTAAGTTTATAAGTTTATTAAAATATTTTATAGATAAAATGAAACACAAGAATTTTAGCAAAACTTGAAATTAAAGAAATTTAAGTATACAATTCATGAATACCTGGCAAAACACTCTATACAGCGGTACAGCAGCATAAGACAGTCCACCGGCTAAAATAGTGACAGCTGCCATATAATTGAAAGTAGTCCTGGTTTTAAATTTATAAGTCTCCTTTTCATTTGGACTACTGTTGAAAAACCTTCTGTTTGCATTGGTATTTAAACGCTTAAAATAACTGCTGGTATACCAAGCGCAAGTTCTGTACAACATTGTTATCTTGTGTTATAAAACAACTAAGTTTCTAACCTTCAAAATTATTTATTGCGAACGCTTGTTGCGTCGACATTTGGATTGATTTGACGATTAGACCTGTTTAATCACAACAAGTTAAGTTATTAACTCTTTTTGTGCGTAAAATTTAAATACTTTTAAGTTTACTATCTTACCGGTGTGTTGTGTAAAGTTGCAAAATTATTAGCAGCCGCCAAACTACTGCAGACTGCAGCGCTTACAGTATCTTACGGTTGGCTCTACGTAATTTACTCTTTCATTTGGCAATAGTGATTATAAATAACTTAATTTGTTTTTCTTTGAAATTTTTAAACATTTTTGTAGGCTAGCAAACTAACAAATTATAAAATATTAAATTAAATTATTGATATCAAAAGTCTCTAACTTTTTGAAAAATATAACCTCAATTTTTGTGTTTATTTGCCAGAAGAGGGAAGACAAGATTTATATAGGTAATCAAAATATATTGAAGACACCATTATTGAATGCTTATTTATTGACACAAAATATATAATATACACATATTTGCATAACTACATTTTATCAACATTTCATATATTTTAAGATATTGAAGAGCTTCAAAATCACAATAAACTCCTCCCTCTGTCCACAGCTGCGTCCTCCAAGCTTGCGATAAAAAAAAAGGACTGGAAGTACGGGTATCGATACTACAACGCCATAAGGTCGGTACAAACATTAAAATTTCAAAATTTGTTTCTCTCCGATACATATTTGCCTCTGTAAACTCTACTCTAACGTGAGATAACTGGCGATAAAATTTACGCGGACATCGTTAAATAATTTATACTTTAGATACATAGTTCAACAGGAAGATGAAAAATTGTCCATTAGCGAAACGGTTTACCAAACGGATAAACGGCTCGCGTACTGGGCGAAGTTTCTGAAATCAGCCAATCAAAATATCATCATTGATTATTAATTATTCTCAATTGGCATATGAGAAATGACGTTTGATAAGCCATACCCAAAAACCGAGGTCTTGCCCTTGAAAATCGAAGCTCCGTAAGCAGCGCAAAGGCCAATGACGATCGCCTGCCTGAGGATCTCGTAATTCAAGCCAGCCTCGGATTTCGGCTTCTCCAGATACTGAGGGATGAATTTCATTCTTGTCTCTCTGTCGTAGTCGACGCGCCTCTCGCTGCGTTTGTCGCTCAGTCTTGCGGTGTCGAGCCTCCTCTCGCTCTGCCGACGGTGATCCTCGCGGATCTCCCGGTTGCCCAGCCGCTGAAATTGTAACAAAAATCGCTATCCACCAAATTCTAACCTTTATTCGAGTGAACTCACCCTTTGTTGGTCAGCTCGACGATTCTCGCTGTCTCGGACCCTCTGCTCAGCCTGACGAGCCAGCACCTGCCTCTCGACTCTCCTGTTCGCCCTAACGTCCTCGCGAGCGATTCTGGAATCTCGGGCCAACCGATTCTCCCGTCGCTCAGCCGATTCACGTCGAGCAGACTCTCTGCGGCTCTCCGATCGCGATTCTCGGACTCTCCGTTCACGCGACTCGGACTCGACGCTCCTGGCACGACTCGCCTCCCTAGCGCGTACGTCCTCGACCGACCGAGCTCGTCGGTTCTCCAGCCTGGCGTCGCGTTGACGAGCCGAGCTCACGTCTACCGATCGCGCGCGCCGGTTCTCCAGACGAGCAACGTCCCGGGCCAGTCTGACGCGTCGCTCGCTTCCCTCGGCGAAGCGCCGCTCGTCAACTTCCCGCCGATTTTCAGCGAGTCGCACGCGTCGCTGGCTATCGGCATCGCGGACTCGCCGCTCGAGATCGTCACTTCGTCGATCTGTCAATCGCTCCTGGGATCGAGTTTCGCGAACTCGTCGTTCCTGGGATCGAGCCTCCCGAACTTGTCGCTCCTGGGATCGAGCATCGCGAACTCGCCGCGTCTCTACCGATCTCCGGGACTCGTCTCGGACACGGCGGTCGACGCTTGCCGATCTCCGCTCGAGCCGCGCCTCTACCAATCTCCGGGATTCGTCTCGGACACGACGATCAACGCTTACCGATCTCCGCTCGAGACGTGCGTCTCGAGCGACTCGCCTCTGGCGCTCAGCGGCACGGTAATCCCGCCGATTTTCGCGGCGCTCCATCGAGACCCTGCGCTCCTCGGCACGGACCTCGCGGCGACGGCTATCGGTATCTCGAACGCGCCTCGACTCCTCGCGGCGTTCAACCGAGCGCACACGACGAGCGTGAATTGAGCGCGATCGGCGCTCGGCATCTCGGCCGGTTTCTCGTCGGACGCGTCGTTCCGAGCCGGAGATTCGGCCTCTGGGCTCGCTCGATCGCCGAGCGGAGAGCAATCGGGTCGCGTCGCTACGGCCGAGCCGGGTGTCGCGCACGAGATCGGTACTTGCTGGTACAACTGGAGAGTCAAGTGAGGCGTCTGAGCCCGAGGAACTGACCGTGCTCAGGGCTTGGAGGAAGCTTTTGTTTGGGCAGGCGTCGACTCTGTACAAAAGGGCAATTATTGGATTTGCTTTGTGTGCTGAACAGGTGTTTCGAGGCAAGGAGGTACTCACTCGTGCGGCGCAGTGTGCAGGAGTTCAGGGCCAGCGAGACTTCCATGTCTGCCTTCTCGGTCGCGGGATACCAGGCCAAGCGTGAGGCAGGCGAGGGAGACGATCAGCAGGCCGACGTACTGCCAAGACTTGACCGGCAACACTACGTGCTTCGTTCTTCTCATTCTTTTTTATTTCCAAGGTAAAAGAAAGAAGGTTAGGATCACGGGATACAATTATTGCGCGCGATAAAAACTGCGAGCTTACCTTGATAATCAAAGAGCTAGCTACAAAGTCGAAAAGCGATTCTCAGCCAAAACTACGCTCGAAATTCGTGAAAAACAAAAAATCAGCGAAAAGCTGTGATGCTCACGGTCGTAGGTGCGATCGTCGAATGACAGTCCGAAGACTCGGCCCCGTGTCTTTTATAGCGATGCTCGGGGCGTCATAGCTACCCTCCCGTTAATCCGATAGCCCACGCAATTCAGCCGTTATCAGCGCCGACCACATGGGGCTCTCCGAGTTTCCATTCGGTTTCGATTTAACGCCTGGCCGACCACATCGGAAAGTCGATGGCTCGTGTAGCTGTGCCTCCAAGACGGAGAGTCTCAGCTGCTACGAAAAGGGGCTGTATTAAAAATTAGACGCGCGTACGACCGACTGGGCATTGTCGTGTTAAGCGAGCTCGGATATATTGCTTTTCGTGGGATGATGATTAAGCGCGTGGAGTATAGAGCTTTTGCTCGATGCAATTGCCTTGCAGTTCAGCTTGATAGGAGTGATTGTGTGATTAGTGAGGATGTTGGGGGTCTTGCATTGTAATGGGTAAAATGTATGGGTTTATTGAAATATCGAGGGTAGAGATAATAAAAGGCGCGTTTTATTCAGTTTATAATTTAACTTTATCTTCTTTATACAAAATAATTATAATTCTACGGAGGTTTTTTTTATAACGATTATTTTGTTCCAGAATCTTGGATTACAATCTAAACTTTTAAGAAGCTAAATTTTCTCGCTCATTTGGTAATGCATACTGATTTTACATGTTTCATAAATTCTACGTGATACAATAAATTAAAAAAGAAGATTCACTCTCAGTATGATTTATATAATTTTTCAAAGATTATCGCTTAATAATATCGGAAACTATACTAATTGGTTTCTTAAAACAAAAAAAAAGTATTCAAAATGTATTTCCTTTAACGTTATATCTACAGGGCATGAGAATCCGATGGAAATACATTTCCTAAAGTACAATGTAAAATCTGGTAATAAAAAAAGAGAGTTGGGGGGGGATAAGATA
Organism: Anagyrus pseudococci; assembly: GCA_030522585.1. Taxonomy (NCBI): domain Eukaryota; kingdom Metazoa; phylum Arthropoda; class Insecta; order Hymenoptera; family Encyrtidae; genus Anagyrus; species Anagyrus pseudococci. The sequence goes on from JAPYYQ010000335.1 coordinate 72,057, forward strand.
ACTCGCTTACAACTATATTTACAATATCGAGGTTTACATCTGACTCGCGGGAAAAAACACGAATATAACCAGCTTATCCGAACGACTCCATCGTTATCCTTCGCACCAGGTAGAACCAGTGACTGGAGGCGTAATAACCAAAACAATAACGGGGGGAGGGCACTTCCCGCGTGTATCGCGCAATAAATAAACGGGCGTGTGTGTGTGTCGGTTTATACAAAAATCCACAAGAGGCATTTGGCCTGGCTCGGCCTAGATTTGGCTTCAGACCTGCACGACTATCAATAAGCCGAGCATCATCAAGCTTAGAGTTTGGCTTAAGCTCGCGCTCGACGAGCGGTAGAGTCGAGGGAAGTGCTTGCAGTGCGTCTCGTTGCTTATCGGCAGTGCCGTGAAGTTCGGGAACGTCTGGATTATGGCATTCTGGAAAATTGGGCGATTAGAATTTTGCATGTGGCGATGGCATGGATATTTTGAAAAACGCCTGGAGCATCGTGAGATACGTACCTGGGGAAGCTTGTCCTCTCTCGTTCTGCAGAAGGTGGCGTGCTTGCCGTGGTAGAGGCTCATCTCGATGGACTTCGATAGGGCCGTGTCGTTCCACGCGAGCGCCGATATGTGGTCGGACAAGGTATGGTCTGAGGAAAGAACGTTGGCGATCATTGATAAAATACACACGAGACTCTTTGCTGTACAGAAGAAGCCAATTTGTTACCTTTGAACTCGTCCGGCTTTTCGATGATCAGCCTGGTGAATATACCATCGTAATCGATGGAGTCGCCTTTGGATATCAGCGCGGATTTAGCCTGCCTAATGATGTCCGCATCGAACTCTTCCCTCGATCTCGACTGATAACTCCGGTTCGGCGATACCGGCAAGGTCACCGTCTCCGTTCTGTAACAGGCACACAACAACAATAACCAACAAGTCGGTAAAAAGAAACTCTTGAAAATTCTAAATAATCCAGCAACTCACGTCGTCGAGAGAAACAGTTTCTCGACCTGTTCCATAGAGACTCCCTTGAAGCCCTGCACGTTCAGAGCATCGAAGAACTCCTTAACCGGCGTCATGCTGTAACAAGCGGCGAGCGGGGTCCTAGGATAGTGCACGACAAAAGCGAGGCACATCTCCTGGGAAGCGGCGTATCCCCCGAAAGTAGCCCTAGCCCTACCCCGGGTGTCGTAGACGCACTCGGCAACGAGCTCGTCGCCCGGTAAGACTTGCACCTCCCGGCCGAGCGTGTGCGACTGCTGGTAGTCGAAATCGAACTGGTTGTCCTGCACGATCGGCGGGAGCTCCTTGCCCTGCCTCACGTGCCTCAGGCTCATCCGCCTGCCAGCGAGATGCGAGTGGAGAACGACCGAGACGACGTTGATGCCCTGCTCGTCGAACATGTCGTTGGTGCAGCGCGAGCTGCAGTAGCCGGCGGTCGCGTACTCCTTCTGCTCGGGCGGCACCATGTGCAGGGGGCTTATGGCGACACCGGCCATCAGTATGCCCGCCTCCATGGGTCGGACGTTGGGGGTGAGATGCAGCCGGACGCCGCTGCTGTCGACGACCTCGCGCCCCGGCCAGTTGTTGTAGTGCACCTCGAGCATGTAGTACGAGTTCTCGAGGTGCTCGCCGATCGGCAGGCCCACGTGTCTGGGCAGCCACTCGCCCCGGCTGCCACGGGCCCAAGCCAGTACGGGCTGCAGGCAGCTGTCCCATTCCTTGGGCATCGTTGGGCTGTAGCAGTGGGCGCCGGCCAGACGCGAGTGCTCCGAGAGGATCGGCTGGGTCGACGCGCACTCGTACAGGATCACGTGGTGCACCACCGGCTCGTTTGCTTTCTCCACGAGCGGCGTGTACTGGAAAATCGAACGAATACTTTTTTTTAATATATAGCCACTCGTTTTTATTTTATTCGGCTCGTCGGAGGATTTTAATTAGCCGCGGCTTATAGTATCCCGATCGAGAAAAAAAAGGAAACAAAACGATATAGGGAAACGATCGCAAATTAAGCCTGCAAAGCCATTGTCCGAAAGACAGTCGTGCGTCATGGATATGTACGTGAACGCGCGAGCGGAGAGAGGCGGGGACGATTGAAATTCCGGCCTTTAAAGGAGCCCCCCAGGAGGGGAGGCTCATTGAAATTCAAGCGAGAAAACGCGATCGAGAAGTATAGCGTCCCAATAGCTGTACACACGACCATGCCAAGAGTCTCTCTCTCTCTCGTGGGAAGAGAACGCGGAGAGCTATGTGTCTGTGTATGTGCAGCGAGAGACTTCCGCTTGCGCGTTTAGTGCGGTTTATTCGAGGAGAGGGCCACGTGAATCGAGACTTGAATTCGCGAACAAAGGCTGCTTCGAGCCGTCCTATTGCGAGTTTCTCTCTCTCCCCGTGTCTGTCTGTCTGTGTTGCGGTGCGAGAAGGGAAGAGGCTCCGAAAAACTTACCCCGATCATGTGGTGTTTGCGGTGGAGCTTCGGGGCCTTGAAAATCTTGCACCAGTAGACGGTGTCGGTGTTGTTCGCCACGGTGAACTGTATAATTTACAAAACGTGTCGTTATTAATAATCGAAATATTGGATTATCCTTTGAGAATCGGGGGATGATCCTACCTGGTTGAGCTTGACGTCCCACTTGATGACGTCGGGGTCGTCGAGAATTGGGGCAGGATGCGGTGCCGGGGCCTTGAGCCTCAATGCTCGGGCACCGCGTCGCTCGCCGTGGTACCTGGCTGCGTTGAGCTCCGGATCGGTATGGTGCATTGCCCATAATACCCGTACTGTGTCACCCTGTAACAATATGTGAAAGGGTATTATAGGGAGACGTTCTTGTGTTTGATAGACGTGTGCTAGGGATTCGTTTCAAAAGGATATATGGATCAATGGGATTCGGGAGATTTTAACCGGAGACGAATGTTTTGACGGTTATTGACAGTTCGATACTTTCGATCCAAGTTACCGATTATTTTTAATAACATTTTAAACGACTTTTTATGAATTTAACTATACGAAAATCAACAAATAACAAAAATTAGCCAAAAAAATGAACATAAAAGGAATCGAATGAAAAATCGAACAAAAAAAAGGATCGTGGCTGTGGGTTCGATGCCTCGATTAGAAATATTTTAATGGCCATCGGTCGGCGGACTTGGAACATGCCAGGACACTCGTGAGAGAATTCCTTTATGCTCGGCGTCCGCTTCGGAACTTTGTGCTCCGAAACACAATCGACACACACACACACGGACACACATGCATATCGATATATTCGTGTTTGTCAAAGAATACGAGGTTCGGAGTACGAAAAATTGTTGGTGATTTTTAATTGGTAAATAAGTTTTAGTCAGTTCTTCTTCTATAAAAGTTTTTATGCATTAGGCACGAATACAAAGAAACCGAAATAAAGACCGTATTAGAAATTACGTCTCGGCGGGTATTTTTAACTACCCTGAACATCTGCTACACGAGAACGCCCATTCCATCTCTCAACGTTTCCCAATTTTCGTCGAGACCAAAGAGAAACGACAAATAAACTTGGCCCACGTTTCAAAATCACCCTTTTAATTTTACGCTATCCTCCGTTCGACCCAACTTTGTATACAGCGTAACACGACGCAGTTGAAAAATAAACAATCACAAAAATCGCGATCGTCAGTTATAAAACAAGCGTCGGCCGAGCAAAGTAATTCGATTACGAAAAACGACACCCCACAGAGGCACACCCAGGTCTTATCCCTTCCGAAGGCATACCCTCGCGCGGTGACTTTCAAGCCAAAAATCACGATATCCGAGAAGCTCCGAAATAAAAGGCCTATCATTTTTCGGGCGCGTGCGCCTATTACCGAGAAAAAGCGCCGCTCTCCGGGCAATCTATATATATTTTTTTACGGGGCGTCACGCTACATCTGTTACGCTCCTTCTACCCCGCTCGTCTGTCATAAGCGCCATACATCTTGGATTTTTCTTTTCGAAAAAATGAATTTTCTCCCGGAGTAATCCACAGTAGTCGTACAAACCCGAAATTTTCCAAATTAAACAATGACAAGAGGTCAAATCACTCTAGAGACTTTTTGGGGACCAGGATCTTCTGGCTTACGGGAAAATGCGCGACTCACCGTGAGACTTCTGTCCTGTGGATCACAGGTCTGCCAGCGGCGAGTGAAGGTGACGATGGTGTGGCTGTCGTTCTGGGCCGCCTGGATCAAGTGGTAGTCCTGGGACATGTCGGTCTCCGGTGCACCGTTCGCTCCCTCCATACCGTGAGAATCCTGAAACAGGCGCGTAACAAACGCGGAAAGTTAGGCTTTGCTTATATTCCTCCTTTCAATTTTTTTTCTCCTTCTTTTTTTTTCCTCGAGTGTGATCACAAGAGCCCTCTGGATTATTTCCGTGGGATCTGCGGTGAGTATGTGTTTTGGTGCGGGAATTCTCGTGAGGTTTTTCGGTTACATGGGGGCTTTTGAGTGCAGCCATGAAGGGTGATCTGATTGTTGTCGATGCGATGTACACTCGGTATTGACAGGTCGTGGTCGCTGCGTCTTTTTATTCTCGTAGAATGGAATTTCTTTTTTCGCAGGGAAGTTCGTTGATAAGTTCGTTATAAGGTATGATTTATAATAATCAATCAAAACATTGGCCTGTCAATCGAAGCGACCGTTAAACAAGAAAAAAAAAAGAAAAAGAGTGAGAATGCAGTTGTCAAGCGGGGCAGGTATATAACGGCCGAGCTGATGATAATTTACGAGAGGAGCTTTTTCATTCGCATGGCAAAAACGTGCTATTACGGAGCCAAGGGAGCGCATACGCCGGCAGCGGGGTGCCCGCGCTCTTTGAATGCCTGATCCCCCGACGTCGTCATTCATAAAAGTCACTCTCTCGCGAATACACGCCTTTTCTCCTTCTCCTCTGCTCCCTAGACTTGTTTTGTCGATAATCTTCGAGCGAGTGTCTTTTTACCCTTTCGAGATAATTCGGACTTCCATTTTTAAAACCTGTTTTTTCAAAATAATAAAAAAAAATATACAGGAGGAAAAAAAGAGAGAAAATTAAAAACCCTAATTAAAGCTCCGCGCAAAAGCTTCGCTCGCCGAAATTAAAGCAGTAAAGTTTATCGTTGGCAAAATTAAAAGTCCACTCGTCAAAATTAAACGACTCGGCGACGTTTCAATTAAACTCCGAGAAAAAGGGCAATCTCAGTCGTAGTGCGACAATGAGTGCGTCTGGTAGAAAAGTACATCGGCGAAGCCAAGCAATAGCAGAAGAAAGAGAGAGACAGAGTCATAAAACATCTATAATTTCTTTTGCCGTCCAAGCCGGCCGTTTCTTTCTCTGTCCCTCCGCCTCCTGCGGTTTCGTTCTCCCCCCTCCACCTTCGCAATGGTCAAAGTGACCCCGAGAGAGGACTTGGCACGAGAGAAGAAAAAGCGTATACCTGGCTTGCGCTCGAGAGCTCTGACGTTAAAGGGCGATTGTGGGAAGAGGTCTGGTAAAGGGGGGGAGGGAAGAGGGGGATGATCACACGTGCGGCAAGAAAGTTTAATGTGGCGGACGTATATACGCGCTCCCGTGTGCGAAAATACAACGATCATTGGCTCCTAGAGAGAGAAAGAGGAGAAGCGAGTTTTATAGAGCGGAATCTCGGTAACCAGTGTATGGGAGGAGCGTTCTTGCCGATCGACTTTCCCCACTGATTTACAACTTTTCATTTCTCCGAGCAGACGGAAAAATTAGGGGAGAGAAAGAAGAGAGGGAGGGTTGACGTAAGCGAGCATAGGGTAGCCGTTGAGACGGAGAGCAGGAGGACATCCTGCTGCTCACTCGCAGTTTACAGGGGCACTCGAGGCGCTTCGAAGGAGAAAAAAAAGGGGGGGAAGTCGTCTTCCTCCCTGCGAGTAACGATCCCGAATAATTGCCGGGACGCTTGCCCTCCCCGTCACGCTGCGATAGGCCTCTACCGCTCCGCTCCTCCAGACCGTAACGGCCCCCGTGGCCTGGTCTTCAACCGCGCTTGAAGACTACCGAGTTTTTGCGGGAATTCAACGTTGTTTAAGATTGTTTGCGCTTTTTTTTCGAAGTTCTTTTACCGTTGCGATTGTGGCTTCTGTAGATGTGGCTGTTAGTGCAAAGGAGCTTGATGGTTTACTTATGAATTCAAGCTGATTAGGATTCGCTTGGCTGTGTGTAGATCGTAAATTATTGGGATCGGTTAAATACCTGCATACATTTGCCGTTGAGTTAGCAAACGCGAATTAGCAATTTTGTAAATTTAAATTAGCCAGCTGCGGAGTACCCTTTCGGCCTTACGTAATAGCCGCAAACTTTGTAGTCTTAAGAAAAAAGCTTTTTAAATAAAAGAAAACGTCTTCAGTATGCGTTTCAACTCCGAAACGCACGCATTAGCCAACCTTTCATTACGACACTTGGCTAAGTATGTGCTCAACCAACCGATTTACCCGTACAATGCACCAAAAACCCCCCTGGAATTGCACAATTCCAACCGTAACTGTCGACACCTCCCAAAATTTCAATAAAAAAAACCATTCGCAAATTTCTCTCGCTAAAGAAATAAATTCCTTGATCCATACGTCGTCGGGAGAAAGAGGGAATTTTAACAGCACCGGAAAAAGGTGTGCGTGTGCCCAGCGGGCCGCGACTGCTCGCATATCCGTCCGAAAATTAATCTCCGCCGCTCGACACGTCTGTGCCCGCCGCTCGGATAATCCAGCCGCCACGCTCCCTTCCGTTTTTTCCTCCCTGCCCTTCCTTCTCCCCCCATATGCTGCAGTGCTCGACTGCTCGGAATTCCGGCTTCCTCTTCAACCATCTCCCCCTTAATGTCAGGATGTTGCAGAATAATAATAATGTTCTTTTACAGTTGGCTATACATTTATTGTTTTTAAATTTTCCTCCTTTTTTATTAAATTTTGATCGTAGTATATACGGAATGTTAGAAATACACGGCGAGCGTAATAAACAATTTCATACATTTCATTGTCGCATCGCGAGCTACTGGCGTTTCTATTCTTAGAAAGTCTATGAACGAGCAGAGGAAGAGCGTTTTCACGCGGATAAATTCTGGAAAATGAAGTTTTCCATCTAACGGTCAGGCTCTCGCAAAGAATGTGACGCAAGAGCAAAGCGCGCAAAGGGCCCCGGGAAATTAAGGGCTCATCCGGTTTTTCGATTGAGCAATCAAGCCCCCGTGAAATCCAACAAGCAGCGAATTGCATTTATTCTCTCTTTCTCTCTCTGCCCACTCAATCTCGGCTCTTCGATTTTCAATCGATCCCGAAGACGAACCTTCGAGTTTGTTTGAATGAAAAAAAAAAAGATTTTTTTTAAAGACGCGCGCTTACGTTTCCTTTTTTTTTCTTTCGTTTGGGACCGGCTTTTCCAAAGCTTTGAGGCGGAAGAAAGGAGAATAAGGATGTGTATTTGGGAGAGAAAATTGGGGATTTTTTGGCACGCTTAGTCGACAAGGGAATGATGTGGGAAAATTTTTGGATCTTTGTTGGATACGGTGGTTGGTTGGCTCTTTGTCGATCGTGATGATGTAGTCGGGACGTTATTTCGATTGATACGATCGCAAATTTTAATATCTTTTCTTCAGCTTGTATTGGAATTATAAATAAACAAACGTGTTTAATTTATGCCAAGTGGCAAAACAACTAAACTGTACACGTGCCTTTACATATCACCGCTTCACCTGTTGCGAACAACCACACTCCGATAGTCCGAGTTTACCGAACCACCTGTTACAAGTCAGAACAGCTGCGAAATCGAAATTAATGAAGCCTCAAAAAGTCGCCGTCGCATCTACACCTAGCGCCAACATCTGCTGACGCTGCACACCTTGCGAATATTAATCCCCTGCCGAAATCCAAAATAAAAAAGCAAATATCCAAAATCCAAAAAGCACGCGCGCACCCATCCGCTGCCAGTATACAGCCCGGGGGCAATCTTGTCCTCTCCCCCCTCGCCCCTTAACCGTTCATCCTCGCTTACGTACAATCTACCTCACTCTCTCTCTCTCTTTGAAGCGCCCGTAACTCGCAATTACAGCGAGGCAAAGTCGTTAAAAGTTCATCGCGCGCGCGCGCGTGCAGAGGCCTGCGTTTACGGGCCGCGAATAATCGGCGAATTGAATGCGCGCGCGTCAGGGCGTAGGCTTAACGGCTCTCTCTCTCTCTCTCTCTCTCTCTCTCTACCCGAGACAGCTGACTTAACGATCCATGTAATCTGCCCTGTCACTCTATACCTCTGGCTCGCTGCCGAGGCGCGTTCGATTTGTCCGCGTACACCCTACAGCGCGTCCGTCTCCAAGCCTCCCTCCCCTCCCCAAGAGAAGTGAGTAATGACTCTCTGTCGGCTGAAGAAGCTCCGTCTTTATTTATCGTACAGGGAAATCCGGAGAGAACGAGCGCTTTGCAGCTTTGGAGCATAAGCGGCTCTGAGCACAAAACCGCCTTCCTCCCAAAGTATATAAGACACGAAGAACCAGGGAGGGGGGGGGAAGTAAGAGACAATGTGAGGCATCATCTCCCTCTCTCTCTCGGGGGGTCCTAATTGGCCTGCCGCTGCCGAAGAAGCCGCGGGGAATATCGCTTGCGCGCGGCACTCGCACTTTATTTTTTCTTTTCTTTTTTTTTTTGCATCGGACACGATTCGCTGGCGCCGGAGAGGAAAGAAAAGCGCCTACGGCTGTATACAGCCTCGTTGTCCGACGTTTTTGCTCGGCTTTTAGGCTCGTCTTGGACTACTGCAACCGGCTTGACGTGACTCTCTGTACAGCTTTATGGACTACTGATTGGATGACCGCAGCTTTGTAACGATGATGTTTGTTTGTTACGAAGGGGGGGAGGGATGTGAGCTTCGGCGAAAAGTGCTTTACTCGCCGTTGGCAGGTTATCGATGTTTACAACGGGGGGGTATTCGTTCGGTTTCTTCTCGGTGCGCAGGGGATTCGGAAAGCTGCGCACGTATTGCGATGCAGCCTGGCGTTTTGTGAATTCACTGCGCGAGTGCGCTGCCTTTGTCTTTTGTGCTTTCGGATTGCGAGAAAGATTAATCGAGCGAGTTTCAGACGCTTCCACGAACGTCGCTCATTGCGCGTGTATTAAGTAAACGAGGGGAAGGGAAAAGAATGGCGCTGAGGAAGAAAGAAATTAAAGCGAGGGAAAGAATGAACTGTAGACCGTGGAATTTTGCTTTTCATATTTTAAGCAATGGGTAATACAAAATTTTTAAAAGAGAAGCGAACGAAACCTCGCAATCATATTCCAAGAGGAGAAAAGCCATCGGGAAAGAGACGCGCTCGTTATCGAGAGAAAGAAGGTGAGCCGCGCCTTGCCCGCGTCTCATGAAAGAAACAAGAGGCCTGCTCCTCGCGAGATAGAGCGTACTTACACACCGAGTCCAACGCCAGGCATAAATAAGCCGAGAAAGCGTAGACAAACCAGGCCCACCTCCCCTATTACAATACAATTTCGCCACGAGAGAGAGAGAGAGAGAGAGCGCGACTTGCTCGAACACTCATAAGCGCAGCTATACAGGGGCCTCGAGACCGGTTTAGCATACACATCCCTTCCCTGGGCATAGGAACCGTAAATCATAGAGCCCTCTCGTCTTAGCAGTATGCCCTCCCTCTCTAACCGAACGAAGCGAGCGTTTAGGAAGCCCCGTAGCTGCCGATCTTTAGCATACGGCTATATGCATGGAGAGGATCAGGCGGCTAGTCAACGCAGACATTCGTCTTTTTCTCGGCGAGCAGAGGATGCGAAGGCTTAAGTCTCACGCGATGCGTGTGCTTGCATAACGAGCAAGGTCGTATTCCCTGAGCGATGCTTATATACGTATACCACCTTTGCGGATTTCTTTCGGCGGCGATGAGGATCCCAGGTTTTTGAAATACATATCTCTGGTTTTTTTTTCTTAATTCTTTTTTTCGGTGATGATATTTGTATCGGTGCGTTCTTTTGGTGGATATCGAGGACGGGTTTATAGTGCGGTAGCGCGCTGCTTCTTGAAAAAAAAAAGAACCAGAAGCCGCTTTTGAGGAAAGGTTTTGGAGGGTTATTGGGAGCGATATAATTATATGGATAACTTTATGGTTTAGCGAGCGAACGGATTGGACGTGTTTTTGGGGAGGTAAGGGTATTACGACGAGAGAGATGAAAAGAGGCAGACTAATGGCTGGATAACAGTTAGAAAGGGTACAGATTAATCTCGGCGAGTTTTTCGGAAGATACAGGTGAAATTTTATATATATATACGAGAGGGAGAGATAGCGATCGGATGATTCTCGCGATTCTTGGGCTTACACGCGGCTCCTCGTTAGGTTTTAATTACCACCGGCGGCTCTTAAACACGTCGTAATGAAATGAATTTTCGTACTTTATTATTAGCCATTAAGGTTGACCGTTAGAGCGTCGTTGGTCATTCCGAATAACCGTGCGCGCGTTGAATGTTTCGATTAAAACGCGGCGGCATAAGATTCGAGGCGCCGAGTTATAACGCCTGCACAGCCGGCTATCAAATCAGCGCGACATGTCACATCCATCTATCCTCCGTCGTATCGTCTTGGCAACACAGCAGCACCGGCCGCGGAACTGTATAGCTTTTCATCTTATCAGGCTCTCTCCCTCTCGCCGTTGAATTCCTCTCGTAAACGAAGCCGCTTTATCAGCGGTCGCGAGCCGGTTTCTTCTTCCTTCCGATAATCCTTATCGCCGCGCGCGAACGACGCGAAATAACGCGGGAGAAAACGTCCAGGTGTGTTTTCGTGCGTACGCAAGATATCGGATTAAAAATAAAAAAAAAGAGAGAAAGAGGAAGAGCGGGCGCAGACGTAATGGAAATAAATTTAATTAACATTAGGAGAATTCGTGGAAGCCGGTTCGTCGAGCAGGTTCTTCTCCCCCTCCAGTCTCACGTCTGGTCCGGTCCTTCTCTCTCTTTATTTTCGCTTATTTTCGTCCTCCCTACCTTTCTCTCTCTCTTTTGCACAGGCTTCGGAGCGACTTACAGTCCTTCCCTTCCTCCTTTTCTCTCATTCAGTCTCGTAGACGAGTGACACCTGGGCCGGCTCTCTCTCTTTCTGATCTCGCTATCTACGAGAGAGCCACGGCCTTGGATAGGCTACCGGATCATAGAGTTATGCAGAAGGACGACTAAGCAGATGAGACGATAGACGATGAGCTTTCGCGGAATAATCTCGGAGAGAGAGAGACCAGTGTGTCAAAATCCCGTAAGATTCGGCTCCGCGATGACGAGAGCCGTGGGAACGTTTTTAAGCTTTTTTTGTTCATTTTTTTTATATGGTCCTGTGTTGCGGTTTGATTTTCTGAGAGATTTTGTATAGTGCGTCGGAGGATTATTTATTGCGACGACGACACGAGTGCGTGGTGGTTTACGAGTGTCGCAGGAAATCGATGTTTTACGATTCCGATATACGCGGAAGTTGTGCGCGCTGCTGAGAATTGTTACGAGAGATTGTTTATTTCCTTTATCGCGTTTACCGATCGATTCTCGATCGTGCGAATTAATTTAGCTGCTTGTCGTAATAAAAACAATACGACGAAGCGATCGATAATAAAATACGCATTAATAAAGCTAAATTCGAAGAGATAAAATTAATTTGTATCTGAAAAAGATAGAGAAAACCAATATACGATATGCCCCCCTGGGGCTCATAAAAATTAAAAATCCCACGTCCATCCGAGCTTAGCCACAACGCACGAGATAGAGAGACAGTTCTCACGTCAAAAATGCGATATACCTGTTATATATACACTTCAGAACGAAAGGAAGGTAGAAAGAAAGAGAGAGAGAGAGAGAGGGAGGGAGTGACAAGTTTTTGCCTCGCAGCAGGGGAGGCGAAGCAGCGACAGCGAGGGAGTGTAACACTCGGGCAAAACGAGAACGGCTTCATCCGAGGTGTGCGCGGGTGTGCCAATTAACGTGGCCGGGCTCTCATTAATACAATCAGCCTCGGCCAATCTCTTTCTCCCCCCCGAATGAAGACCAGTCTTATCTCTTTTCCCGCGCGCGGACTCGTTCGTTTTACTTTCGAGGAGAGGCGGATAGGAAAGCCGAGAGAGATGGCTATACACACACAGACAAGGGGTCTGGGTCGCTGGGCGGGCTTGGCCTTGACTCTCTCTCTCTTTTTCGAATTATTTTTCATTTTGGATTAATCGCGTGCGAACATTCCGATGGCTATGCAGCTCGTGCACACACACTCAAGAGCCCGCGACGAAAGAGTGAAACAAAAATCGGGGAAAAAATTAAAAAGCTCTTGTGTGTGCGCACACGTCGCTCTTGTGTACATATAACGCGTGTGCGAGAGAGGGGGAGCGCTTTGAAAAGCCAGCGTCGCTGGAATAACTTTCGAAATTGCTTTTTAGCCGAAATGAAAAAAAAAAGAAGAAGAAGAAACTCTTAGGTGCGCGTGCTTATGTATACGCACGGACAGCGAAGCTGAGAAAGAGAGAAAAAGAGAAAGAGGGGTTGAGGGAGAGAGAAAAGGCGAAAAAGGGTTATAAAATTAACGAACCGTCCGGGATTCCCCCCGCCTCTCTTTTACTCTCTGGGCCGCTGCGATAACGTCATGATAAATTCTCGTTTCGCCAGTGTGACACACGCGCGAACCGGCAGTGCGAGAGGGAGAGAAAGAGACTCCCATTCACCGGTACATAGCTGCCTCTTACATATGTGCCGAGGGGGGGGGGTTAGCTGCTCCGGAGATCGATCCTACGGCCTAGACCTTGACGAATCGTTCTCCCAACGATCGCTCATCTCACTCACTCTCGACTTTTTCTCCTTCATATCGCGAAATCGGTCGGGTTTAGTTTATTTTTTTTTCATTTCGCTTCGTCGCGAAATGAGATGTCAGAATGAAATTCGTGCGTGGAAGTATCTACCTTGCGTTTTTCGTCAGGTTGTCGCGACGTTCTCTCGTTTTTACCTGACTGCGGAGCTAGATAGTTGTCGGGACTGTTATGCATGTTGATTACTGTATAGGCGTACGATCTTTAATAATTTTTTCAAAAAAAGAACGGTAATTCGGAACAAATTAAAAGAAAACTATTAATCCGGCGGCACTAAATCATCGGGAGGCTCTTTGCCGAGAAGACAAATCGAAATTGGCGAGCAAGTTAATCGAACTCCTCTCGCAAATAATAGAAAACAAATGGGGTCCTTGGGGGTTGCGCGGCAAACGCGCAAGAGAGAGAGAAAGAGAGCCTATACTCGCTTATAAATCAAGCCGCAGCCGGAGGTATACATATAAGAAGCACCGAGAAAGGGAGGGAAGCCAAAGAAAGAGAGAGAGAGAGTATCTGCGCTTGTGGTATCCGCCGAAAAATCCCGTGGTGCGCGAGGCAATTAAACGCGATAAAAGCCGCGCGCATCCCCCGGTGCGAGAGAGCGCCCGAAAAATCTCGAACATCGATCTGGGCTGAAAAGGAACTCGGAGAGCCTCTCCTCCCACCCCCCTCTGGTTTACTCCGGCACGTCGACATCCCTTCCCTCTTGTCCACAGGTATATACCGACGCGTGTAACCCTTTCGGAGAAAGAGAGAGAGACAGCGGCAATGGGTAAGAGGGAGAAAAAAAAGGAAGCAAGAGAGAACGCTACGGGGGGAAGAGAGAAAGAGAGATAGACGAGCGATTGGTGCGTGTATTGAAACAAGTGAGAAAGGGGACGGGAACGAGAGGGCCTTAGCAGACGGAGAAATGGCCGCTTTCGGAGATATTGCATACGCACACGTACACGCAGCCGGGTATTTAGCGTGCTATGTAAGTGTGTGTATGGGTAAAGGGCAGGAATGGCAGAGGAAAAAATAAAAAAAAAAGAAAGCCGAAGGGACCGGGGGAAACGATAAAGCCGAAGAATTAAAGGGAGATTAAGAAGAGGAGAGGCCCAAACTTTGCTGGCTACGCAGCCCCTCCTCTACATACGCGGCCTGTCTATACTCGCAAGCGCTGTCTCCCGGCTGTATATACACGTGCGCGAAATTCAACGCGGCTCTTCTCGAGGGCGGGATGAATAAGGAAAAAAAAGGAGCAATGCGTCGGGCGCTTTGCCACACGAGGAATCCGCGATGTTTGACCATCGCGAAGGGATGGGACGATTATATACGCGCTAATGGTGTAGCGCGGTGTTTTTTTCAAAGGCTATACGGACGCGTACAAGCCGAATATCTACCGCGTGGGGCGTCTCCTTTATTTTCCGCCAAATTATTTATACCATCCCACTGCTGCGGCGTACAAGCCCCTTACGATTTCTCGAATTCCTCGATTTTATTTCCGAGATGTTAGATAAGCGATTTATATGTAAGCATATATATACCCGTGGATACAGCACCGATCGTCCACTCCTCCTCGGTTCATGCTAATTCGGTAATGGAGACGTTGAATTATACGACGTATCGCTTAGAACAATGTGTATCCGCGAGCCCGGACTTCCCCCTTTTTCTCTCCATCCTCGTCGTAGCGAGCAATATCGAGTCTTAGGCATCATCCGGTAAATACACCTCGTGCATTTCGAGAATTTCAAATTAACGAGGCTCCGCGTGAGTCAGGCTCGGCCAGCGAAAATCGAAAGGCAAAAAAGAAGGAAGATGAAAAAAAAAGAGGAACGAAGAATTAGCATAGGCACATAACGTTGAAAAGGCGCAATCGTTTCCATCAATCTGCAAGCCAGGTTGATCCTCCGTCACACAAAGCCGCCCAGCTATTTCTCCCTCCCTCCCTCTCTCGGCGTTTATTTATCCATCCGAGATAAGATCTCGAGAGCGAAAGAAATGCTAATTTCTATTTGATCCATACCGAGAGCTCGTTTAGCCAGCCGCTCGTTTCTCTCTCTCTCTCTCTCTTCTAATTAATATGCCGCTGCACGGGAAAAGCTCCTCCCCTCTTTATACCGCGCACGCGTATGCTCGGCCCTTTGTGCGGATGAGCGGGGGCGCGTGCCTGTTAACCGGCCGATGCTACAACCCTCCTCCCATCCATTTATCGTTTCTTTGTCAACCGATTTTCTTACAGACCTACATCAAACGAATAAAAAGAAAGTTCGGACTTACCAGAAGCATCGGCACGCGGGTGTGATCGTCGACCCAGGCGATAACGATATCCGCGCCCTTCATGCTGCTCTTGTCGTTGAAGCCGATACCGATGTAGCCCTGCGTCCTCGCAGTCACGCGAAACGTCACGTTCTCGGGATCGGTATGGTCCCACTCGAGAACGACGTCGCCGGCCTCGTCCAGCGATTCGCGCCGAGTAAATTGCCGATCTACCGGCACATCGCGTTTGGGCCGTTTGCTCTTTTTCTTTTGCTTGGCCCCCTGGTTCCTCCATTTTTTCAGATTAACGCGTCTGCTTTTCTTCGGTTCTTCATTGGCTAAGGGTACACTCTCGCTCGTTTTCTCCGTGCTTGTGAACACTTGGGAATCGGCGTTACGTAGGTTCGTTGCGTCCAGAGCGTCGGTATCCATGAAGAATTTTCTTTTGCCTGCGCGATGGGTAAACAATATTAATTAGATATGCCAAATTAAAAAGAAAAAATAATAATCCAAAGCCGAGGAATACGAACCTTCAGTTTGTCGCGGGTGATCGAATCTCTGCCCGACTTGATCGGCCAGCCTCCAATACAGAGTCTCCATGACACTTCTGCGATGCCGATCTTGCCGTCTCGCCGGACGATTCTTCGCCCTCTCCTGCCAATAGGCCTGCGTCCTCATTGTCTCGTCCATGTGTTGCACATAGAGATCCATAAGATCGGCACTCGCCGCGCCCAAGGCGCAAACGAGCCCGAGAACCTTGAGCAACAGCATTATCCTCTCCTTCGAACCCCTCCAGGGGGGTCTGTTCTTTCACAAAAAAATATTTGCCAAAATTCAACTTTTTCAAAACACACTCGGTGATAAACACACACGCGCGTACTCGTTGTATCGAAACCAACCAATCACAAACGGAATAAAAAAAAAATAATGAAATCGCAAAGTCGAAAGAGAAAACCGGGAAAAAGAAAAGTAGAGCGCGAGGTTATTCGATTCGACGAGTCTGCCGGTAGGAGGGCCTCGGCTTCGGGCCCATATATTGCTCCTGCGCAGCGGCTCTCGCCTCGAGCATGTTGTTGCAGGCACGACAGTTGCGCCGGGACTAATTTCGAGCCGGCCGCCGGTGGCCCGTGTTTGCCTGCTGCCGCTCCCGACGCCGCCGCCACGCCACATAGAGCGGCCCTGCAGCGGCAGCTCTCGCACGAGGGGGAGAAAAAAAAGGAACGAGAGAGAGAGAGAAAGAGCGGGCGCGCGCGGGCCCCGAGCAGAGTGTATATAGTGAGCGGCAGCTGCTCGGCTTACCTGCGACGGCAGCTTGACGCGCGCCAGGCCCTCCCTCCAGGCCTATATATCGCTCTCTCGCTCGCTCGCTCGTTCTCTCTCTTGCTCCTTTGCTCTCTTGCGGCCGTTCGCTTTCTTTCTGCGCGCGAGGGGTGTATGTGCACACGAGGGTATATGCTCCGGGGCACATACTACGTGTATGTATGCGTTGAAGGGACGCCGAAGAAAAGAGAGAAAGGAGTTTGAAAACGGAGCTTGCTCTCTCTCTCTCGCTCTATCCCTCGTATATAGGCAGCAGTTTCGGAGATGTGCGTAAGGGGCCATTCATATAATGTGGCCCCGTGCGCGCTCCTGTTCTTTTTCTCTTCTGCTGCCGCTCTGCTCTCTACTCTGTGAATATGTATATAAACGTCGGGGGTTAACAGGGTTGCGGAGATCTTATAAGTGGAGAGAGAGAGAGACCGTTGCGTAACGTTTTCGTGTTTTTTTCTCTTTCTTAACTATCCCCCTCATTTTCTTTTTTGTTTGACGCACGTTTTGTTGGTTTTAGTTGATTAGTGCGAGGAATAATTGGATTTGGTATCTTTTTTCCTTTTTTTTTCATTTTTAAATTAATAAATAAAATTATAAATGATCGGAGGGCAGGTGTGTGCTGACGACAGTTGACAAATCTCTCAATTCGCGCGAACATGTACCACGAAATTAATAATAATACGAATATTCTCCATCCAATAGAATGACCAAACAAAAATAAAAATTGTTTATCATCATTTTATAGTAAATGCGTCGCAGGAAAAATCAAGGCCAAACCGTAACGCGCAATACCAAAGTCCTAACGCCCCTTTAACCGTCGGAAGCCTATACATACACACATACACGAACAGATGAACGCGCAGTCCGGGCCAGCTGCGAAAACTTGTCTCTCTTTCTCTCTCTTTTCCTCTGCTGCCCCGCTCCCCCTTTTTTTCTACCCGAGTGTTCCTTTGGCCATCGTCGTATCTCTCTTTGCTCATTGCTCGCGTGCTCTCTCTTTTAATTCGTGCGTCAGGCCCGTAATTTCTTTGTCTCGGTGAAAAATTCAATTGCCCCTCCGTCGCCGTCGTTTTTATTTTTAAACGCTTTCCAGAAATATTTCCAATTTCCATGAGCAAACAAAAGTAACGTTATCAAAATCAAACGGATTGTTGTTCTTTAAAAAAAAAAGAAAAAAAAATTCGTCATCGCAATTAACGGTCGCGCACGTGCGAGAGCGAGGAGCCAAAGGCGTTTTCGGCGCGCAATTACGGCTCGGCGTAATTTACGAGTTCCACGACTGTGCCCGCGTGGCTAACTTCGTTTTTCCTCCTTCTTGTCTCTTCCGTTCTCTCTCTCTCTCGGCTCTTCTTCTCCTCACGCGAGCCAACAGGTCCTGCGCGGGTCCGTTTGATATTTCGGCGACGAGTGTGACGAGAGAGAGTACGCCGCGTTTTACTCGGGCTTCTGGCCTTCTTTCCGCGCGCGTCGCCGAGTGTAAAATGTTTCACGATGTTTAATTAGCGGGAAGAAGATGGAATTTACTTCTCCGATGCGACGTTGTTTGAATTTTTCAAACAGGGGATAATACAGAGCGGAGGGATAGTTTGTATTTTTTTTTTTCATTTTTTATGTATACGCACTTGAGAAAATTTTCAACAGGTGCGAATTATTCGAGGCTGGACTGTATATACGAGTGCTTACGGGGGCCTTTTTCGAATTATGGTAATGGCTGTATGATAATTTTCGAACTGCGGCCTGCGGAGACATGTGAATTATGAAAAATAAAAAAGGAGGCCTCTCTCTCCTGTGTATGTATACTTGGTTATACCGTACGCTGTGGAAGTCAAATCACGTGCGAGATTGTGGACTCTTCGGGGCTTATTTTCGACGCTCGTCTCCTCGCTTAATGACGTACTTGTAAATACAAAGTTATTTCTTTGCCTTTTCAATTATAAACGTCCTTTTTTTTATCGACGCATTAAAGCCAAGTCAACATAAATTAAGCTCTCTCTCATCTCCTATATACCAAACCTCGCTAAAGGGCCAGATAACGTTCAGCTGGCACCCAAACTCTAACGCTCTATGCGCCGGAAATCCAACACGCACAAGGCGCTGTCCGGGTGCAATAGCTCCCGGAAAAAAAAAGAAACGAGAGGGCCCGCATGGAGCCTCGAGGCTGTACCTCCGACGTAGAGCTGCGCCTTGAAGTTTCTCGAAACCCACAAAGGGCCATAGAGGGGGGGGGGGCTCGAGGGTGCGCGCGTGGCCCGAAAAAGAACGGCAGGCCGTCTGCTTCCTCCGGAAGCGAACGCTCTCTTTTTTCCCTCTGTGGCAGATGCGAGAGAGAGAGAGAGAGAGAGAGAGAGCTTACGTTGTGTCGCTCTCGGAGCATGTGTGCGATAGCTGGCACGCGCCTTTCCTGCTGCTCGTAGGATTATACCTTGAGCTCTGGATGGATAAGGCGGCTCGAAGCGTTTTAGGCGAGATGTTGACGTTTTTACCTGATGGAAGTTGGTGAAAAATTGGGATACGTGGTGGGTTTGGCGAACGCTAAGGTCGTTTGCGGAAGTGCATTAGAATAAAAAAATTTGGGACCGACTAACGGCTGTTCGCTTGCCTAACCGAAATTTCAGGCATGTAAATTAACCTTGTGATACTGTTCAGGCTGTAAAATCTAGAAGGACGAAACGGTCGAGTCCAGGTGTTGCTTTTTAAATTCAAATTCTTTATATCAGTCTGACATTCTCACATATTCAACAATCTCGCAAACAAAATTATCAAATGTACTGATTGTAAACTGACATGTAAACAAACGACCAAAAATAAAAGTCGACGGTTCGAAAAAGCCTTAGGAACGCAGCTAAGACGCCGGCGTATATAGGTGTGCAGCCAAGAATTACTCGCAGAAGCTTCCGCTAGTCCCTCGGTCCCGTGAGCATACTCGCTTGTATATCGAGTTTCTAGCACGTTCCGTCTGGAGAGAGAGCCCCTCGTCTCATTGTTACCGCATCGCTTGAAATCTTAGCCGGGATCGATCGACGCTCTCCCGCGTAAGTCTGGTTGTTAATTCGTTAAACGCGCACGAAGATTCTTATCAGCCTGCGATTCCTAATTTCTCGTGTGTCTCCTTACTTTTTTTCTTTCCCTCTCTTTTCTCATATTCGGGTAGATTGATGTTTTTTTTCAGGTTTTGAAAAAAAAAGACAAAAGCACACGCACGCGTAGAAAGTAACGATCTGCTCCCTTTCCACGATCGCTTGCGCGCCTCGTGTGCGCTTTCCGGCACGCTTTCTTTCTCGCGTCCTCTCTCTCTCTTGTTCTTCTTGCGCTCGTTTCGTGCACCAGCCGGGTCAGATCGTATTAATTGCCGGGTCGAAACCAGTTTGGCCGGGATGGATTCTTTTTTTTCCTCTTCTCTCTCTCTCTCTCTCTTGCTTCTTCGGGCCGCGAATTTAAAGTCGCGCGGCCTCTTCGTGGCTCCCCTTAATGTACCGATCCTTTTGCCCCTCCTCTTCGTTCCTTCGCTCTTCCTTCGTAGCCGGCTATACGTATACACACACAAGAGACCACGAACGTAGATTTCTTCGGGGCAAAAAGCGGCGAACGGTAGTCCCGAAGCTTTTTAGTGTCGTTTACTTGCGTAAATCAAACGGGATAATTAAATAGATTGTCTCCCGCTTCGAATCTATACAGATATACAGATGGATTTATTTCATTGCTGGGAGAATCGTGAGCTGGTAATAGGATTGTTATGTAATTAAGAGTTATTTTAGCACCCGATATATTTTTTCAAAACAAAGGTATCATTAAAATTTTTTTGTTTTTTATCAAAAGAACTTCTTAAAGGTCTTTTAAAAAGTTGTATCATACATTTTCATTTATTCGTAACAATCCAAACAGCCTAGAAAATAATAAGAAAACCCGAACAAAAAATCCACGGTTCACGTGGCCGCAACGGAGGCCGTGTTCTCGAAGACGTTTTCCTAAATCTCGATGCTGTGCGGGCGCGCTCGTTCGCAGTAGAGACAAACACGAGACGCGCGTCTCGTCCTATGGAGAGAGAGAAAAGCCGAAGGAAAAGATCAGGAGCGCTCTCGGATTTTCGTGGAAAATCCCTTGAAAAGTGCCGAGAAAGAGAAAAGAGGGCTGGGGGGAAGAGAAGCGCACGGGGGCTCATTGTGCGGCCCCGTAGGCGACGTTGTTCTCCCCGCCCTTTTGTGTGTGTCTCTGGCGAGAGAGAGAGAGAGAGAGAGGGAGCTTTCTTGCGTCGCGCCGACTGGCGTAACCACGCCGTATAGCCGGTACTGATTTTGCGGATCTCTCTCTGGTCGTAAAGGGACCTGGAGGCAGATCCAAGAAAATTTTCGGATACGGCAAGGTTCATCGCTGGAATGCTGGGTGGGCGGCTCTCTCTCTCTCTCTCGGAGTACAATACTCGGAATTTCCTGTCCTCTTGCCGATCTTTGATACCGTACAATGAGATAGAGGATGTGTGCCGGAGGACGACGAGTTATTTTCTTTTAGGCGTTCTTCTTCTTTTCTTTGTTTTTATTCGATCGAATAGTTGAAATTTTATTTTCGTTCGATTATCGCAATACTTCAATCTGATTTTAATACCGATATCAAAGTAACGCTTTTTAAAAACATAATGATGCCGATCGCGCCTTTGATTAATCTTCCCACCCAAGTGGTCAAATTAAAAACTCTACGCGCACTTGTTCATCCAGGAAGAGGAGGAACGAGTCTTCGTCCGTTTCCTCATGGAACACGCCTGTCCCATCCACTGTGCGGTCGCACGTGCGTCGAACTCCCAAGCGACCTCCTCCAACGTTTTTCCCAAAAATGCCTATCCTCGATCGGTTATCCTGCCTCCCTAGAACACTAAATGAATAATCCCCAGCGAATGAATACCAATAGGCCGTGCGCATGAAACGACTTTGCAGTCAACCGCCAAGTTTTGAATTTTCGGTTAACAGCTCTCGTTGCGCAAAAGTCTCTTCGGGAGAAAAGCTATTGAAAGCGGCGGAGGGGTTTAATCAAAGGCCCCCGCGATCGGTCCACCAAGCGAAAAGTCCAAGGAGGGCTGTCCTCTGCTTCTCGTGAAATTACGAAATTCCCGGATAAGAGAGGCGATCGGCGCGTCAAGTGCGCGCGTTGAAATTGAACCGGCCGATCCACCTGTCTCTCTCTTTTCCCGAGGCACCTGCCGCTCTCTCGCGCGCCTAAAACGATCGCGCGAGCCGCCGCCGGCATCTGCCGCTTGTGTGTACCCCCTCAACGAGATATCTCGCTGGTTGGCAGGCTAAAAACGACACACAGCCGGCCCGCACGCGCCGTCTGTCTTATAATTTTCCTTTTTTTATTCTTTCTCACTCTCTTTTGCTTCTCTCTCTCTCTCTGCGCCTCTCGCAAGATAATTTTGCTGTCGGCGTAATGTATAAGCCTGCGCGCGATCGGAAAAATGCGGGCCTGAATAATGCAGCGAGCCAGCCGGTTAAACAACGTATACACTGAGAGAAAAAATTCGTTACGTCAAATGCCAGGCAGTTATTATAACTGCCTGGGAGTTTGAATACGGCGAACTGCCTACGCAAGTGAACC
>JAPYYQ010000336.1:0-72430 GCA_030522585.1 Anagyrus pseudococci
ATGAATTATATTGTTTACTTAAAAATAAAAGATTTTTATAAATTCAATAAAATAAAATTTATTAATTTGGCTTAAGAAACATAATTGATAAATAAAATTCGAAATATTTTATTGATAACAATGATTTGTAAAGAAAAACCAAAATACTATATGTACAATAAAAAAAAAAAAAAAAAAAATTAAACACGATTCTCGATTTATGCTTACTTATAAAAATGTAAATCAGCAATTTCAATAAACGTTTATTATAAATAATTTATCTTTTTATTTTAAAATTTTTTTTTACAAAATTTTATATTACTGCAAAACCGTTGCCTTGACTTTGGCTCTTGGCCATATTAAAAATTGACAAAAGGTAACTGCGCGAATCCGAACCAACATAAAAAGTCAAACTATTCTCTGGTTCCGGCAACGTTACAGGATCATCCGTTTCCGATTCCGCGTCGCTGTTAGTAGAAACACTAGTAATGCCAGTGCTGCTCGTCCGCAAAAATTCCGCGACTCTGGCTCTCATTTCTCGATCCATCTTGAATAAAAAACATCACGATTACCTATGATAATTGCACACAGCTAAATTTTTCCCAACATTACTTACATGTGCCGCAACTTGCTCGACAGGCGAAACTTTCTTCAATTGGGTGGGCACGACCGTCGAACAGTAGAGCCTAAACACATTTGACTCGGATGTGCTATCGACGGCGGTTAAATCTTTCAGGGAGAATATCTTTTCAACGCTGTCCTCGGCAATGTTGACGATCATCAAGGTTTGCTTGGTAATAACAAGACTGACAGCTTTGCTATTGCTCCCGTGCAGCACGACGTGATCTGCATTCGAGACGTGAAGAATACTATCGTCGCTCTTTGCCAGCATCGGCATCAGCCTCCAAGCGTACCTCAAAGACGTAACACCTGACTCGTTGGAATATTGAATAGCTGGCCTATGCCGTGGCTAAATAATGACAAGAAAAATACAGTTATCTCGAATAAATGGAAGAGTTTTTTAAAGTACAATGCATACCGATGGTAAGGAGATCCAGCCAGTGCCCTGAAGCAAGCCCTGACCCGTCAGTGCAATTAGCTCAGCTGCTCCACTAAGCGGCTTTGTTACTGCACCAACCAGTCCACGGCCGACACCGGTGACAAGGCCTCTTGACGATGCTTCACCCGCAATAACTTGTTGCAAGGGTTGATGAGCGAGCCCGGCTATCGCAGCTGTAATAAAATATGGTCTCGTTATCGTCTAGAGCTACTACGAATAAAAATGTGTTTCTTTAATAAAATCGATTGGCATACCAAGCAAACTCATGCCAAAGCCAGTGAGGCCTTGATAAAGCCCTTGAGCCACACCTCGCGGTCGTCTTCTTCGGTAAAGTTCCTGGCGCTGCAGGTGTTCCTCGTCCAATGTTAATCTATCTAAATTCCGAGCGACGCTCGACGCTAATTTTGTAACTGAATTTACAGTGCCTGGAACGAATTCACATTTTAATTCATTAAGATTCGTTTTACCGATCAAACCGCTTCATTACGAAGGTGATTAATTCAAACCTGCTGTAATGTGCTTTACAAGGCTTGCCGAGCCGTGTGTAACACCGACGATAAAACCCCAAGGTCCTTGTAAAAGGCCTTGAAATGGCATTGAAATAAAATCCTTTAAGCCCGTGCCTAGCGCCTGCGCTAAGCCACCCGGTGAACCTAAAATTTCTAAAGAGCCAACGACCCATCCTGAAAAGCAAGCAGAATTTATAGCAAATGACAGGATTAAACTTGGATTTTGGGGTCTTTAAAACGAAATCCTTACCCACGCCAAATATTGCACCAGACAAGTAATGCATGGCAAGTGCATTTCCAAGTCGATAAGGCGTAGTCACCAAATTTTTTCGATCGAACGCATCGAACACTAATGGCGAATGATCGAATGCCACGTAAACGTGCACCGACGTGTGTACACTCAGCAGAACCGATAACGGCTCGATCACCAAACTTTCGATTCTCAAGGGCTGACTTAATATTTTTGAATCTAAAAGAATGTAATCCGGTATAATAATGTAGTTATCGGCTAACGGTTGTATTGCATTAGCAGTTGACGACGAGGGTATGAAGCAGGGAGGCAGTATGAGCTTGGAGTAATCCATCAAAAGACTGATGAAAGCTCCTTCGATGTAAGCGCTTATCGGAGCTATTTTTACGCTGACTTCTTTGCATGCTGAAATAAAAGATTCGCGATTAATTTAATGTACACACTCGGATAAAACAAAATTTCCGTACCTTTAATATCCTGACTGTTTTCCCATACCAAGTCGATTCCAAACAACGAGTTTTCAATGATATTTTTAACGTTATTTCGCAAGTTGTTCGTTAAACAGATTGCGGAGTCTTTTTTCACGTATGGCTTTTGGCCAATGAAAACGACTGAAAAATCGAAGCCACCCTGCTCGAACATTTGATTATCCAATTGCAAATCGCCTATGTACACGCTTAAATTCGAATGAATGTCTCTACAATCCATAATGCAAACCGCGTCCGTGACCGATAAATTTGCCACCTCGACTCGTTCGCCTTTTTTACCATTTACGTCTCTCATTATGACAATCGAAAAATCGGTAAGGTGAACGATGATCGAACTATTTTGCAATGTCTTCTTTTTCGACGTTTCCACTGTGCTGATTTCGTCACTTGGAGTCGATGTTCTGTTTGCTTGAGATTCGTTACTGGATTTGTAATGCAGAATGTGGGTAGGGGAAACAGATAGATCGGAAATTTCATCCTGCGCCGATAAAAACGTTGCTGTTGATGTTGAACTGCTGTTACTCTGTAAATAGTTTATTTAGTGTTTAGTACGAAATAGTTTTATTATTCAATTTATAATAAATGCATGCTATTGGAAATTAATAATAAGAATAAACAAAAACCTGTTGTATCAAAGGCGATTTTTCATCTTCGATGTAGGAAAACAAGCTGTCTTGATTCGATTCGATTCTATCCTCGTCGGAAACATCTTTCTTTTGAATTTTATTTCTTATTTCTTGAGCAGATATTTCGACCTATCAAAAGACAATAAATTATATCAATTTGACTTTAAAATTAAGAAAACCATTCATTTTTAGCAATGTTTAATAATATTACTTGAGAAATCGGAGTGAAGCGTACGAAGGTAGTGTAACATTGTGTCTGCATAAACAGCTTTACATCTCCGTAATGAGGCAGTCGCACGTATTGTTCTGATTTTGAATCTGTTAGACGAATATTCTTGGACCATTCCAAATTACCTGAGTCTAAAAATAGGCAGCTGATTAAAAAAAATATTTTCACGACTTTTTGGATAACGTATTATAAATGTATTTCAAATACCAGAGCTTGTTCTACTTGAAAGGTCTTCTTTAATTGGTAAAGCTGATATTAACATAGAATGAGACTCGTTATTATTATTGGACTGAATGAGATCCGGTAACTGACTTCCAACCGTTGGCATAGAGTAATGACAAGAACTTCTACTGAACACTTGGCATTTCCATTCAAAATGTTGTGCGTCTGGCAATATGTTTTCTGCAATAATGCTTTAGACGTTATAACATGTTTTCAGTTGCTGCTTTTGTGAAATGAATGCTAATGTTACCTGATTCTTCATTTGCCTGTCCAATTATGATATTAAATGGGCACATGTTCTCAATGTATAACTGTGGATGTTTATCTATGTGAACTGCTATGTATATTGTACTCTTATCTTCTTGAGTAGTTATTACAAGAGGAATCGTAGTCTTGCCATTCTTTAAATTGTAACATTAAAATTATTCAGTCTATTAAACTATCTAATGAAATAAAATTTTAAGCTACTTATCAATAAACTTACTGGGAGCGCAATACATCTTCGGCTAAGATTAAGATCGACGCGAACTGGGCAAGACCATGATTTGTTGTTGAGTTGCAAGACAATGTAAAAAGCAAAAGAGTCGCTCCTTTTATCGGTTAACACGTGCCATTGCGTGAGTGGAACGGCATGCCTGCATCATTTGAAAAATTCTTCAAGTTAAAACTATATTAATTACATGAACAATCTTTTGAAAATTAATAACCTTTGATCAGTAGACGGCGATACTTTTATACTTGGAGAATTTAAATTATCAATCAAGTTTAAATTAGTTGAAGCACTTGACACTGCAAATGTTGCTACGTTTAGCTCATAACTAGTCGTATTTCCTATTACATAATTGCTGTTTATCCTGATTATCCGCATATCTTTCTGTATATTCGATGTAATGCTCAAGGTACATATCTACGATAATAAAATATTTGATGTAAAAAATTTTCAATAAATTAACGTAAAATTGTTAAATACTATTGACTTACACTTGAATCGCAATTAATACGCGTCTTAAAGTTTCCTTCCAAAGGTATTAAGCCTTCGATTCTTGGCATGTAAAAGCTTTGACTCCATTCTGACTTTACTAATTGCAACGCGGAAGATAAATAACGCGTGTCGTCAATAGTAACACCAAAATGAAAAATGTGCTAAAAAATGTAAAAAATAAATTATTTTTTATTGTAAACTTGAATAAAGTACAGATC
This sequence comes from Anagyrus pseudococci, assembly GCA_030522585.1. Taxonomy (NCBI): domain Eukaryota; kingdom Metazoa; phylum Arthropoda; class Insecta; order Hymenoptera; family Encyrtidae; genus Anagyrus; species Anagyrus pseudococci. The sequence goes on from JAPYYQ010000336.1 coordinate 4,564, forward strand.
TTTGTAACAAAATCAAACTTACTTCCAACTTAGGAGGTGCAACAGTACCATAATGAGGTATCTTACATATTTCAACATCTTCCGATATAATCGTTATTGGAATGCCAAATGAATTTAATATGAAACACCATGGTTGAAGTTCTAGAAGTAAGGTCGTTGATGCTAAACCAGCATCTTCATATTTTATCTGAAAAATACAATTGAAATGAAACTAAATTATTCAAATTTTTCACGGTAATAATCTAACGTACTTGAACGTGCGTTTGGGGTTGTTTTCCAGCTATCCACGGCAAACCATCACTTTGAAAAGGCCATTTCGATTCTTCTTTCGTCAATTCAAGCGCAGCTAAAACATCATTGATACACTCTTTTTCTGGCCTTTTAAAAAATTTACGTTGGTCTACAGAACTGTAGGATAACGGCACAAATGGATCGGATGCAGAATTGCCAGGCCTAAAAATATACTTTTAAAAAAATGTTCCTCGAAAAAAAATATGTATCTTATACCACTATGTCGTACGTACTCAATTTGAAAAGAAAGCTGATGAAAGTGTTCAAAAGTTCCTGGACAATAGAGTTGTTGCCTTTCTCCTTGACCATTAATGGTGGTTATCATTGATGCTTGTAACGACGGAGTTTCAATTCTTACTTTCGCAGGCACAGGTAAATAAGATCTGATCATGTAAAGCGGACTTATAATTGCCTGAAAATAAAACCCATTTATCAGCAACGCGCTAAAAACATGCCTGATTAAAAAAATATTCTAAGTAATACCAAAATTTTATGTTTTCCATTGACGTGCTCGATGATTATTCTCACCCAAACACTAACAAACTGTCCCTTTTCCTCTAACGGCACTATAAAATATAAACGTGTAATTTATTATTACTATTTATTAGATTAAAATATTATTAATTATTGTATTTACCTTTGACAAGCCAAGGCTGTCCCCATCTCGCATTTGGTTGTAACGGTATGTCACCTGTCCACGACGAGCACTCCATACATGCAAATCTTAATCGCATGGCCATGTTTTTATTGTCAGCGAATACAATTGATGGTGGCTTCGATTTGCCAAGTATTTGAAATACGTCACGCGATACTGTGGGCTTGTTATTCATCGCTGCATCGTACTTGACTAGTTTCATTTCGAGATGATCGCTCAGCTGGTTTGAAATGGTAAACTGACCAGTGAATGTAACAAGTTTTTGAGAAGCGGACAGCGATGTTACATTTATAGAAATAACAATATCGTGGGACGAGTTGCTAAAGTCAGCTTCATACGTTCCGTTTACATTGATTGGAAACGCCTTACTCCAAGACCAGCCAGTTTCCTCAACGGCTATTCGTAAAACCTAGAAAGAATTTAACAAGATGACACATTTCTAAAATTGATTGAATAAAAAATATGTTCATTTTTGTTGTAATAAATACCTGCTTATTTGCATGGCGCCACGAGTAAAAGTAGCACTGTCTACTCTCTAGTAGTATATTGTCATCGGTGGCACTTTGACCGAAACGAATGGGCACATTGGTATCATTAGCAATGGCATATCTAGTCGTAAGTACCAAAGCGTTCTCGGTACTTTCGGTACGCGACAATAGAAGATTATTCCACAGATGAGTGGAGAGCGCGAGCGTGTGGAAGACAGACGGACTGAGTTTGAGCGAGAAAGGCTGGCAGGTGAGAATCGAGAGGTCGAGAGAGAAATCAGCTCCGATCGACGCTTGAAGCTTGAAGTCGAACGAGTCGAGGACTTGCTGAAGCACGAGGAGCCCGTAGTCAAGTAGGTGCACCCCAACGTTGCCAGCCAAGTGGAACATGTGAGAGCCGTCCGGCCACTTGTTGACGACGAGGCTGGCATTCTTGTGCTCCAGAAGCGCGAAGCACTGGCTCTCGGGGATCATACCGCTGAGCCGGTAGTCAGACAAGGGCGCCGGTAGATTGTCGTGCATCGTCTCCGACTCGTCCAAGTGATTGTGCAGGCGCAGTTGAAACGACTTGATGCTGAAGGCCGCTTGGAGAACTGGCACGATGCGCGGATTGAAGTACGAGTCGATGCGCAGGCACGCGAGTAACGCTTTACTGGAGAGAGAGGCTTGCTCGTCCAGTAATACTATACGCCAGATGCACGCGACAGCTTGCAAAGGTGGCCTGTCCGGAAGGTCAAGCCGGTAGCTTTCTGTCTCGGACAGGTAGAGCTCGACGTAACGCTGGTAAGCCATTTTGCTCTCGCTCCAGTACTCGATCGCGCAAGCTATTCGGTCCTCCGAGTCGCTGTATCCTTCCGACTCATCCTGAGACTGCAATAAGAAATTGTAGTTTTAATTTCACATAGGGTAGGAGGTAGGCTAGGGGTACTCAAAGATAAGCTTACCTCAAAAGGCACTGGATTAACGTGAATTTTTGTTAGAGCACGAGGATGAGGGTACCTCCATGCCATAGCTTGTGGAGACGGGAAGAAGACAACCTAGAATAATTACACATCATTAAGTTATAGTGGTTTGATTCGAATTTTCTCTAAATGAAATGAAAATTTACTTGATAAGGAAACGGAAGCTCGTCCACATTGCCGTCGACAAACTGAAACGCTCCAGACTTGAGATCATCTTTGTAATGCTGCTCATAAGCCGCCGCGGCTGCAGTAGGCTCCTGTCGACAACCCGGAGTAGCATCATCATTCTGACTAGTTGGACTGAGCATTTCCGTTATGCGACGGTAATCGTCGATAAGTCCCTCGAGCACGATAACATGCCTCGGGCCGAAATCAACGTAAAGGCAGTCGATGTCAGCCTGGAGCTGAAGGTGAGGCGCGCAAGAGAGATCGTTACTCTGCCAGTTCTCCCAGCCGAGCCCGAGGGTGCCACTACCGCAGCAGGGGTTGAGCAAGAGCATCGTTCGCGAGCCGAGTTGCGTAGAGAGCAGCAGCGAGTCCCAATTGAGGCTGCCGTAGAGTCGCTCGGGCCTTGCGCCGCTGCTCAGACTACCGGAGATCGAAGCTAAGCTCAACAGACACTCCATGCTTGGCTCCTCTGAGTCACGTTTGAACGACAGCACTAGCTGTCGGCTCGTTAAGTTCACGTCGGGTAGGTTGTACTTGCGCGTTCGAGGCGTCGTGGACTCGTTAGCCGGGCAAGCGATGCTGCCGCAGTTGGTTTCCTCGTTATCCAACTTGTCGTCGCTATGCACAGAATCGACATTCCCGAAACTTTCTAGTATCTGGAACAAACGAATTTGTTTAAAATTTGAAAAAATCATAAATGTAATTTTGTTTGTTGTCTTAATATATGTTGTAATTGCTTGTTTACCTTAGCTTTGACGAGGTTCGCGGAACTTAATCGAGAGAGGGAGAAATGAACTTTGGTAGGTCTACCCAGGTTGATGTTCAATATGGAGTTTTTGCCGGCGAATAGTTCGTACTTGATAACTAAAAACGAAGGTGGTATTCCTGTGTCAGGGTGAGGTTCGCCACATTTAGTTTCTATCAAGCAGATCTTGAAGTTTGATTCAGTAGGCAATTGAGTCAAATTTTCATCGGATTCGTCGCCCAAAAGTAAAGCCACATCGAAACAAGATACCTTAAATTAAAAATAAGAAATTGTTTAACTTTGTATAAAATATACCAATCCTTTTGAAATGTATAATTTGTGATTTAGATGGTACCTGTATTTTTTGATCGTAATACTGTTGTGAAAAATACACGTTAGGTTGATTGATCATTGCATATACCAAAGGCAACTTCAAACTGCCAACATCTTCCTCTTTTACTTCCTTTGTATTCTACAAATTTTAAAAAATGGAACCTTTGGAACGAAGACATACATGTTGAGCAAAACACAAAATTATAACTTACATCAGATTGTTTATTAGAATCGGGCGTTGTTTTTAACTCATAAATGATAACAGTAACTTTGCCGCAGTTAACCAAGAATTCAAACGGTTGATTTCCCGATCTTTCTTGAACGATGTTTTTCTCCTATGAAATGATCACAAACCATTTATAAAACATCTTAACATTTTCATAAATTATTTCAGACTTACCGGATTCGTAGAGGTGATGCTAGATATATCAAAGTCAACTCCGCTATCCTTAGCAAAGTCAGTTTCCGACTCCACTATACTTTGTTTAGCCAAATGAACGCTTTTAATACTCGACGGCGTTTGCTTGGAAAAGTTTTGTGCTTCGATAATCTTACTGTCTACGTGACGTTGACTAGGTACTAGATTTTGAAACTGCGAGTTCAGCGATGTCATAAGTTTTATTTGATCGAGATTTACTGTAAGCTCCAAATCGGTTAAACAGTTGATCTCGACAGCACTAGCGCAAACCATGGTGTCTGGCTTAAATATGATGGCTGGGGCGACAATGAAGCAAAAATCGAACCTACATAAAAAATTTGCTTTTAGTTTATAGAAAAATGTGGAAGAGTAATTATAAATAATCAGCGTTCTACCTCGTGATAACGGAATGGGTTGAAAAGTGAGGCTCCAAACTACTTCCGTTTCCTAATTTATTCCACTCGACTGCCGGATTTTCATTCATCGTGTACAAGTAAGACTGAGACATTCTCTGCAAGTAACGATAAGCAAAATTTAATAAATTATCAATATCGATATTTAATTATTGGAAGTAAAATAAACAGTGTAGTAATATTACCTTAACAACACTTTGTTGGTAATCCTTCCAAGTTGTCGTGTGCATGCATATACCGTCGATATTAATTTGATACTGTCGGTCCTCGACTGCAGAGCCTGGCACATTCAGTAGATTAGCTTGTGCAGCTAATTGATAAATATCCGGTCGAAGAGGAACCCTGCATATAGGATTTTCAGCGTGCGGATTTATACGAATCCCGTCCAACTATTAGTTTTAAAAACAATGCCATAAGCGTTAGAACAACAAAAATTTGAGTACAAACAATTCATTTTTGCAGAAGCTAAAAATACCTGTAGCATAAGGAGGTCGTGAGATTCCCTTATAGATTTTGATGAATCTGGTATCATTAATCGAAGTCCTTGAAATTCTAAATAAACAAGTGGAAGCGATTCGTTTCTTAAATTTGCAATGCCGATGAAAGGTGGTTGAATATTCTTTCCATAGGGGGCTTGATGTTGTGTCTGAGACGATTTTTGACTCAAAAATGGTTTCACAAGCTGCACGTATTTAGCACAGACGCTGGGTGGTATGATTATGTCGAGCATTTGGATTTTTACAAGCGCCTCGGTGATGTAGTGATTACACGGCTGCAACACTTCGGTCCTAAAGTCTCTCTGTTTAACAAAACAATGAATTATTATTCAAATTTTTCATGAAACTAAGATAATTAGTGCTTGTGTAAACAACATTGGGTAAAAGTACGTACTCTAGGCATTTTGTGAGTCTTCCGTCCGCTCCATCGTGTGTGAACGTTTCCCGATTTAGCAACCGTTAAAGTAATGCTTAGAAATCCTGAATCTTCATTTTTCTCGTAATTATCTTCTCGGCCGCATAGTAAAAGCCCGACGTATTCACCGAAATTCCACGGTTGACTGGGAGAATCTCTGTAAAAATCCAACAACAGCAAATGCAGCATTTAGTATTTTTTTTTTTAATTTTTTAACTACTTTAATATAGTGTACCTTGCATAATGGAAAATTGTTGCCGATGTAATTTTGTGCTTCAATTTTAAATAAACAGATTGCATATCGACTGACGTAATGATATCTTCGAGCTCAAAGACTAATTTTAAAGTCGCATATTCGTGCTCGCCCAAAACGTAAAGTTTAAATGCAACTTTCGTTATCGTCCATTGAATGCTTGCAGTGAGATGTACATCTTCGTCGTCTATGTTAAACAAAAATAAAGTTGAAAAAAGTAATTGCTAACAAATTGAAAATTAAAATTTTTAGTCGATTACAATTTATACCTCGCTCGGGATTTTCTTTGATAGCAGATATAGTCGACGTTGTTGTTGCATCTTCGGGATAGAATAATTGCGTTGGGCTTGATGAACTTCGCGGTACTGCAAACGATATATCTTTAACTTCTTTGATGTTTACGCTCGATTCAATTTCTTTACGTGGTTTCGCTGTTTGCATCGAATTCATAATGTTGGTGAATATATTGTACAAAAACATCACCTGTTCGTAAAATAAAAGGGAAAATTAATACTTGAATATTTATTTATAAAGACTAAATTTTGTATAAAAGAGTAATTTACTTGATCCTCGGATGCAGAAATGATGACTGGACTAGTATCGATGTACAAACATAAGCTCACTGTAGAAGGCTTGGTTTTCATAGAATCCGAATTGGAATGTTTAATCGTTAAATCTAAGGTCGATGTAAAGCAAATTTTTTTTATAAAATTCTTTTGTGATTCTCCTTTCAATGTGAAAGCCTCAAAATTTAATATTTCTATTTTCCATGGACAACTGTGAGCTTCTAAAATAAACGATGATATTAAATCAATTGCTAATGTTTTAAATATTTATTAAAATATACTTACGACTTGTGTAAATTTCATTCGGTAGTTTTATCGGTAATTTGTTGAAACGGGCAAGCGAAAAATTAGGTTGCATGTTCGATGAATGTATATTAATCATTGGAAATTTAATAGCCAGTATTTGCAGATTTTCGTCGTTTTGTAATGCCAAAGTTTTTGCGTGCTCAATACCTAAAGTACAATATTATTAAATAAAATTTAGTTTATTCATTAGTTAACAATAACACGAGATACTTAAAAAGCTATTTTACCTTCAGCGCCAATGCAACTTATTGTCTTTGTCGGTAAATAAAGTATTATGTGATCGACCGAACCGTATATGATCAACTTAGACCACCAAGGATAAAATTCATTGAATTTACTTAACATATTCATTTTCTGAAAATTCCAAAACACAATATTGTCATTATTGTAACAGCAACAATATTCCACTATCTTTTATACAACATATTCATTGAAAAAATACCTCTTGAGAACTATCACTGCCCAAAAATATTTTGTCAGACTCGTTAGTCACGTGAACCGATTTTCTATCCAGTTTTTCCGTTGTCTCCATCTTCTTTCTCTCTTTATCAGAAGAACTGTGCACGCTCTCGTGTAAACTTGGAAACGTTCTCTTCTTCCCGCCAGATTCAGAAATCACGCTCTCAGCTTGAGTCGTTGTTACTTCCGATTTTACCGAATGCGCCCTTTCCAATCTGTAGTACGTAACGCGATAATCGAGCCATTGCAGCAAAAGCGGATCTATGCAGCCGTTCATAGGGGCTATGCGGAATAGAAGAATCGGTGGCTTATTTTCGTTGAGATTCGAGTTCGTGGAGAATTGGACGATGGCTGTGACTAACATTTCGCTTGAAATTCTAAAATGAAAATAAAATTGTTTGTTTATAACTTTTTTTCTACGGGATGAAAGTAATTAAAAGAAACTTACTCTTGATTCTCAGTTTCTGGTCCGGAGAGAATAAACGATTGTTGCGTTTCGTTGTGAGCGAAAATTTTAATTGCACTTATGTTTGTGATGGACGATATGGTCGTAGCCGTCATTTCTCCGTTGTGAACGATATTTTCCAAGCAGAGCTCGATGTAAATTGGATCTACGAATAAAAAGTGGATTTTAGCAATAATTCGAAGATTACACAAATCAAAATTATTTTATTCAATAAAATAATCTCCTGATTACTTTTCTCGTCGCAAGAGTCGGCGAAAAGAGAAGAACATATGAGTGGGTTGCTGGCATCGTCGGGGTACAAAAGCGACAGGGCAATAGCGTAAGCGACTGTGAATTTCCTTTTGGTACCGGTTATTGTTATCGAATCCATTTTGAAATTGTGCGATTTGTGTATGATATTCAAGTTTTGCCAATACGACGGATACAGCAGCGTACGTAAATTGTACTCTATACTGCAGGGCATAACAATTGACGTGTGGCAATTAGACTTTAGGTAAACTTGACTACTGATTCCTTGCAACTATCAACAGAAACAATAAAAAGATTTTTTTTTAATCTATTATAATTTGTTTAAAGAGGAATAAACAATGAATTTACTTGTGCTTTGATATCTCGATAACAATGGGATAACATTTCGGGAGGTATTTCGCTTTGCTTCGACGCACACGCTATCAGTCGAAATTGGTACAAGGGCTGTTTCATCGTAATCAATCCTTCGTCACATTCAATGTGTAAATATGGATCTTCCGATAAGGTGGGTGTTACAGGTTCCGTCTAAAAAAGAATTTTAATAATTTTATTTATTTTTTTTCAATAAAAATTCACTTATTGCCAAATGCTAAATACTTACTCTATTTTCGATGTAAACTTTCTGCCGAGGAAGACCAGTGACGCGATGGTCAGCAAGTTGAATTTGAACAGCACTTTTTTTTATATGTACACTTATTTGAACTTCAGGAATGTTTTCTCTTAAGGCATCGTATTCTTCAACAGTTACGGGAGGTAATTCCTCATACGTCGGAGCTACGGAAAATGTAGTTTTTATATCTTCTCTGTATTTATTTACAATTATACTGGTATTTACGCAAATTTGACAAACCTGGTTTGGGTACAACATAAGGAGTGTAATCGTATTTGTTGACTGCATCTTTAATTGTCTCAATACGATGAAATAAGCCAGAGCATAGCCTTAGAGTTAAATTGCCTATGCAGTATCTGACATACCTTTCTTCACGGAAATTACTGTATAATAATTTTTAAAATAAATTAGTTTTATTTAAAAACTGTGCAAAAAATTAAGTAATTAATGTACGAAACCTGTATTCATAACTTGATCCAAATTCTGATATACTTTCCGAGGTAATATCGTCGGGTATTTCGGTAAAATGAACGTAATTCATGCAAAACGCCGAGCACCTCTCTAGTAATACTGATACTAAAATAATAGTAATATAAGTTTAAGCAAAGCCCAGTTAAATTTGTAGTGATTATAAAATTTAATAAAAGTTACCGGGAGTTGAACTAAGATATTTAGTAACATCTTTCTCGTACGTTCTTTCATGACCCTGATTTTCTACCGCATTACTGTCAAACAAAGTATCCTTTAAATATCTCTGTAAATCCGTTTTCTTTTCCCCAGCAACTAAATATAATGGTGGCTGAAATAAAAGGTGAATTATCAAATGATTTTATTTCAGAAAGAAAAATAATTTTTATTTTATAAATCAAAGTACCTGAACTCCATCTGCAACTTCTACGAAACCGCAACTACATGATCCTCGAGGATAAAGATTTAAACTTCCAAAACCAGCGATAAAATTTGTCATTTCAATTCCTTGCGCAGTTGAATCAAATATAACATCAGTCAAACGAAGCGTTAAAAACGATTTGTACTTTATTTTGCGAGATTTGTAAAATAACTGCTCTTTAACACTTTCTACAGTCTTTAAAAAAAATAATTATATGAAATATAATTTATGAATTAAAATAATTGACTAGTCAAAATGTATGTTGATAAAAACCTTAAAAGTAATTGTAGCATCATCAACATAAATTCCAAAATGCATTATATGACTGGAAATTGCCAAGTTATTTTCATCTGACAATCCATCCCAATCCAGAGGCAGTATAGTTGCAGCTGCACTCCATAGCCACATACCCCAACTTGTATCTTCCGTTGAAGTAGCTACTTGGGCTACTTCATCCACTGCAAATAAAAAAATTTACTGTAAAGTTTTGTTAAATGAGACTAAACTTGATTGGTTTAGATAGTTACCATTAGATATATTTTGGCTTTCTTCTCCTGTTGCACGTGGTTTTTCTTTGGTTGATGAAAATTTTCGTGATTGTAACAAGGTAAATAATGAAACCAATCGTAATATCATTGGTATTTGCTGCTCAGTTATACTAAACTCCATTTTTTTACAATGTAAATCGAACCTCGTGATAGCCGACCGTTTTGCTGTATCACTGTTATAACTTGTAAATAAACGAATCAACATTGAACATCGATACAGTACTGGATCCTGAAATACATATATATTTATTAAGTGTTTAAAATAAGGTAATGTATTAATTTTAAATCAAACAAATCATACCTGATAAATTTCAATTTTACCAGATGTGTCCATTTTATCAAGACATAATGTTAAATCTCTTATTGTGATAGTTTTTTGCAATTTCATGTCATGACTATTTACATCTGAAAAATATAATCATATCCATTAATTAAATTATTCAAATGTTAAATAACTTTAATATACTGTTCAAATTTGAATTAAAATTTTTACCAATGAATGCTGGCTCCCATTTGTCATTAACAGTATTCATAGACAGTAATCTGACATTAATACTAAGTACAATATCTTCTTCTACATATTTTAAAATTAAATTATTGCAATGTATGGTCATATTATTTATAACTCTTGTTATGATACTTTTGATATATCCATGTGGAGCTCCTCCTTCTCTAAAATAGAAGTGCATTGAGTTACAATTGAATTACATTAAAAAATATGTGTTTTAAAGTAATGCTTACTGAGGAATTTCTATTTGTTTTGCTGGAGTTGTTGCAGATACATTGTCTGATTGATTTTCTTCTTTTAGTTTTAAAACACATTCTGCAAGTAAATTTACTTTTATTAAAAAAACGTTTGTAACAAGAATAACGATTTAAAAAAAAATATTTTACCTATTGTATTTATTGTTACAACAACAGGTTCTGATGTTATTTTTGCCCATGGTACATGTATAAGCAATTCATGTATATGTCCACTGACAAATGTGAACGGAAGGTTAAGTTGTTCCTCCAAAACTTCCAGCCGTAAATCCAGATTTTGAAAAGACGCAAGTCCTCCCCATAATGAGACCTATAAACATTTTTATATAACAATAATTGATTCATGATTATACAGTTTTTAATGATTAATGTATCTTGTTTGAAGTTTGCAATAATTGCTCAACTCACCTGGTATTGTTTGTCAGGTTTAAAATTCTTGACATATTTTTCAACATAACTGAGAATCACTGGAGTTACATACGATTCTAATTTGAACATTGCAGTAGAAATTGAAAGTAAGTTTCATACTTTTCTCCTTCTTCCATACAATTTATTCAGTTATTCATAGTTTTATTTTAACAAAAACGTTAGACAATCCAACAACACCTAAAAAATCAAAATTTTTTTTCTTACTAATTATTAACAATAAAATTATGACAGAGTAGAAATAAAATATGGTAAGCAGTAATGGATTAGTAGTTTTATCAGTTTTAGCGCTAAAAAGACCATTTCATTGACACGTAACATATGTGTAAACAACGCTGTAGGTTAGGAATTGATAATGTAAATTTTAAGCACAATTTAGCCCGAAAAGTAGCGGACAAAAAATATAACTAAATTAACACGCAATAACCAAATTGTAATATTGTTTATTCTGCTTTTTAACTGTAAATTAGCCCAAAAACCAATTCCGTACACAAATAAACATCGAATCGTTAGAAAACTCTTTTTACAACTAAGAACGTTTACACTTACAAATAACCTTTTCACAACGACTAAATCTTGCGATGTTTATCTTCTTCTCGTTTTTCATTAATTTCTTGTAAAATTGCCGGCTTCCTCACTTGTGCATTGCAAACGTATTTTGTGTGTGTAATAAAAATTTTCGTGCCGACCACTTGTCACGGACACAACCCCAAACCCCCCACATAACAGCCGCGCGTACAGACCGACAGTCGATATGAATGAAGAAATCAGCTGTTGTGTGTAAAGATGAGCTCTCCTCTGACACCGCTCAGCTTACACTCTTATACATTAGCCGCATGAGTGTGTTTGTTTGGGACGCACACCAGGTAGTTGTTTTCTTCGTACCCCCAAAATAAGTAAGTTCGAAATTTCTTCATTAATTTGTCATACTACAAATCCATAGTAATTATGATTAATAATTAAGAAAAAAAGACGATGCATTATGTTTCTGTCCTTTTTTTGTATAATATCTTGTATTTGATCTAACGATAATATCGACGATGCTAACGAAGACTAGCCTAGTTTAAATTGCCATCGAAGACTAGTACGTTTCGAAACGACCAACAAACAAGCATAAATAATTAAATATATAAGATAATTAAAAAAGGCTATTGAATACACAGAGTGTTGTAACGTATATTTATAAAACATCTAAATTTTAATTGATACTAACTCGCGAAATTTACTAGTCTTTGCTGCAAGTTCGCGAAATGAACTAGTCTTCGCCGCAACTTTAGTAGGATGCTAGTTTTCGTCGGCAATTTAAACTAGACTAGTTTTCGTTAGCAACGTCGACTTAAGGGTATGCCTATTTTCGTAGATTACTGTCAAAATCTACGGCAGTGAAAATGAATATTCGTAAATTGGAGCGTAAACTCTGAATTTAATTCTTTCCCAATACTCCGTGCGCAAAGCATCAAAGCTCGAGGTCCTTATTCGACCCCCCCCCCCTCCTCCCACACATATAGTTCACACACAAAGCTATTATTATTGAATTATTGGTTGGGGAGAGGGAGAGGAGACCGAGCGAATAAGTATTCAAGCTCGATTTTTCGCTCGCTTCGTAATTCACACATGCACAAAATCAAGTTTTGCACAAGTTCAGTCGATAAATACGGTTTGGCATTTGTGCGAAAAGGTGATTTTTTCTTTGGGTGTCATTTTCACCGAAAACTGCTACACAAGGGTAATAAGTCATTTTCTCGCACTAATATCGATACATGCATATGAACGGTCTTTTACCCCCAAAGTAATAGATTTTAAGTTACTGGGGAAAAGTAACGAATTTCAGATTCTCGATGAAAATTATGTGCATTTTGCGTTTTTGTATTGAAGGCTAATACTTTTCAGAATTTGCACAGCAAAAAAACTTTAAGTACAATCGAATACTGTACTCCTTTACCGATTTGATAAAATCAAAAGAAAGAGCTTACGATCGAAGCACATCTTTTATTTGCGCAGCCATTCCAAAAGTATTTCGTTGTCATCTAAAATTTTAACTAAGTAGTAGTTTGTTAATACTGCGATCGCCGATAAACTTTTCCCAATTAAATTTTACCACAGGCATCGATTATATTGAGCCAAGGATTTGAATTTGAATTATCAAAAACAAATGGTTTAAACAATTTCAAGTGATGCAATAAAACACTTAAAATTGTCGAAAACAAGCAAAGGCATCGTATATTTTTTGTTTGTTTTATAAGTGGATCTTTCATATTTACTCTATAGACACTTAAAACTCTTTCAAGATACTCTTATATGGATTGATTTATAGGCATGCGTTACATTACTTAGGAAATGTTTAAGGGCTTGAAATCAACGATTTAAATGTTCGACATCTTTCGACATTTTTTTATTTAGAAGTAAGAGTTATTAATCTATTAGACCTGATAAAGTCAGATAATTATGTTGTCGCTGCTAGCGAAAACCATCCCACTTGACAAAGGCTATCCCACTTGGTAATCTCGCAGTGTAGACTATCCCATTTCGCAATTTTGCGACTAATCTATACATATTGCTAATGAATTTATAAGATCAATATTTTATTATGGCAATATGAATCCTTATAACTTTAAAATCAAGATTAATGTTTGTAAAAATTCCAAAATAGTCACTTCCAAGCCGGAGTCGTTAAATTATTTAATTTAACACGATTAATGCCGATCCTGAAATCGGATAGTCTTCGCGTCCGAGATTTGTACAGGGATATAGTTTTCGCAAGCAGCGACTACATATTCCCGTTTTCATAAATTTGCATATTCAATCGATATCGATCAATAAAATTTATTTCGCAAACATCGAGTAACAGTATTGATCTGTGTATAGCAAAAGTCCGCACTCGAACCCCGAATAGATTTGTCAATGCAACAACCGAAAAATAAAAAAAAATGCAATGTCACGCAGCTCGGCTAAGCTATTGTGTATACGAAAATCGGCAAAAGCCGAGAGGGAGAGGGCCAATATAAGGAAAACAAGCTGCAAAAGTCGGGAGGAAAAATAAAATCAGAGTATATATACGGGGAGGGATTAAGCAAAAGAAGAAGAAAAAAAGGATAAAAAGAAGAAGAAGAAGAAGAAAAAAAGAAAAAACAAGCACGAGCAGGCACGAGGAGGATAAGAGAAGAAGAGGGTTATTGGGGTGGGCATATAAGCGAGCAAGAGCGAGAGAGGGAACGAAGAAAGGAGAAAAAGGTGAGGGCGCACGAGGCTGTGTATAGCGTGCGTGTGCAGCCGGCTGCCTCGTGCGCTAGCGCGTGCGTGTGTGCACACGCGAGCAACACAAGCCCCGTAATACCCATAAGGGGCCCCATTGCTACTATACTGCCGCCTTTACGACGCATGCAAGGCGTGTGTCTCTCATCGCGCCACACATACACAGGCGAGCCAAGTGGTGGTGGTGACCGGTGTGCGTATAGCGCCGATCCGGATCGCTCGGCTCTCTCTCGCGTGTGAGAGGCCCGAGTTTCGGCGATTCCCACGAGCTGAGCGCGCCAGCCGGCCGGCTGCTCCTCCTTGCATGCATGCCCGGCTCTCCCTCTCGCTCCCTATACTCCTACTCCTCCTCTTGCTTCTTCGCTCTTCTCCCCCTCTACACGCTGATGTGTAACTCGTCGCCACTGCTTTTTCTTCCGTCCTTCCTATATACATCCAGAGAGCCTTTGGGGCCCTTTACACTCACGTATACTCGGCTAGATATGTGTGTGTGTGTGTGTGTGTGTGTGTGTGTGTGTGTGTGTGTAGTGGGTATATACGAGCGACCACTTGGCCCACTTGTAACACACCACGAGGCGTCCATTCAGCCGCCCTCGCGATTACTATACTGACTAGGACTCCATACACCCCACCCTCTTTCGATCACTCTCCTAATTACGCTCGTTATTACTATTACTAGTGCATCGATGATGCCATCCTATCTTATTCTCCTTCGTGATAACTTATCAATATCACGATCTCCCTTTCATTTCTTCATCTCAAAATCGGCTTATCCCCCATCAGATTTTTTAATGACCATTACCGATTTTCAGCTCCGATCTTACAGATTCGAATGAATAGGCAAATTTTTTAGCGCATCGTCATCGTGATTGCGTTTTACAAAGTGTATGGGATGTGCGTAGGAGAAGAGTAATGTACTCCAATCACTCAAGTCACTTATAACAGGGTTAAACCGATTTCCGCAAGGATGATCTTCATACGCTTGAACCAAGTAATGCATATAAGCTTAGCGAAGGGGGGTGGGCACACAGAGAGAGAGCGAATTTCGGGAAAATTAAGCCTCCGCGTGCGCGCTGGGGGCAAATTGAAATGTAGGAAGGAAGAGAGAGCCTGGGGGATGGGTGGGTGGGTGGGGATATGTGAAACAGGCTACGCATATACGTAGTATATCCAGGGGGGTGGTGGCAGAGCAGTCCGCGGCCGATTCACAAATAAGGGGAGGAGACGCGTGGCGTATAGTAGCAGCAGGCGACGGCTGCTGGCACACGCGTGAGAACCTCGTGCGCTCTCACACGCGCGGCACCGAGCGCACGTGTGCTTGCACGCGCTCGCTTTTTCGCTCACCTCTTGCCTCCTGCACATCCCCCTCCTCCCAACCCCTCAGCCCTTATACACGCGTATCCCTCCTGCTCCTTTTTTTTTCCTTCTTTTTTTTTCGTCGTCCGAGCACGCTCTGCTCTATACGCTCTCGCCATTCATATATTCTCGTGCATATATGCTCACACGCGCGTTTTACCCTATGTATAGCTGTATATCGCATAAGAAGCGATGTATAGGAGCTGTAAGGGTAGGAGACTTGCACTTACAGACCCCCCCCCCCCTTATTCCATTCTGGTATTCGATCTCAGGGCGCAAGGGTTTTCGGGAGAGATCTCGGACAATGCGACTTGGCATTGTCTGCGATATGTGACTTTCGGGAAGAGTACTTGCCGCTTGTATGCGTGTGTGTGTGTGGTTACTCTCTGGGCTTTTTAAACGCGCTCTACGTACAGTGAATGAACGGTCATTAAGCGCGGCCCATGTCCACACGTGTGCAGGTCTTTTTTCCCTCTCGATAATGCGGGCTGCTCTTGGGAGGTGTTTATACATGTACAGAGAGCTCTTGATCTAATTTACCGAAAGGGGGGAGGGAGGGTGACACTCTCGGAGCATTTAAAATCTTTTAAGCGATTGCAGCTGGAATATATATATGAAATCGTTTTTATTTTCGTTGAGACGATAATTCTCTTCGGTTGTAAAACGAGTCGTAGGAGAGAGAAAAAAAGACGATGTTTTACGGTTTGGACGAGGGACAAAAAAGAAGAAGAAGAAAACTGAAAAATGGTAATTTTTCGGGAGTGTACGTGTTTAGGCGTAGGATCGTTTTTTTTCTCTCCTCTCATTTTCTACTTTACGGAGAGGGACGAGTCCGAGACTTGGGCGTGTATTGGGGGAGAGAAACGTGAGATGAATGGTTTTTCTTACGGTCACGATTTTTAACATTCTAATGCTAGCAGGTCTCTCCGGGAGACCAAAACTAGAGAAGTTAGGGTAGGAGGGGCCCGTGGAGAAAAGAGCGGCTTTTCACGCGGCTCACCGAGTCTCCACATAAAAATTGTCGACGTGTATAATCGCTGAGGCTCTTTCCAAACGAAAATTAGTAATTACACTTTTCGAGAAAAGTGTTTTCTCTCTATTGTCCGTTGTTTTTTTTTCGTTTCGATTCTCGAAAATCATCGCGCTATACACCCTTGTTATATACAAGCGGATCGCGCGTGTAATCCTCCTAACGGATAATTAATCCGTGTCTAACGATTCTCGTAGCCTTTACCAAAAATCCAAAAAAAAATCTACATTTATTCGTCGTCTTTTTTAATTTTCCTCTCCTCCCCTTACAAAAAAAATCCATTTCATCCCGCATGAATATTCATGGGAATTTCACTATGCGCGGAGAAAGTGCCCCGAACTCCGGGCTAAACGGCAAAGCCATAAAACCAGCGCACTTGCAGAATTCCGAAGGACAAGTACACGCAAACGGAGGGTGGTTCTCAGGCCAACAGGTCTCTCTCTCTCTCTCTCTCTCTCTCTCTCTCTGTCCCAGAGGCTGCATCTATTCTCTCAGTAGGGAGCTACGTTTTTCAGGTGAAAATTACGCTAGAACAATGATGTCGTATAACAGAGGGATAGGAAGGAACAACGTGAAGAGGGGCGGGGGTGTACAGGGCGGAGCTGATAGAAAGCGCGCAGTAGTAGAGGCTCTACGGGTAATTTTATTAGCTGTCAAGGCCGGACCGACCATTACCGGACAATAAAGGGGGTGATTTGAGGGAGATACGGTTTTCGGACTAGGTGGGGGCGGTATTTCCAGGGAGGCCTAGGAGATCCAGAGGAATGCACTTTGCGGGTTCGAGCTTGTTCGGTCCTGCGAGGTTGCTGCAGGTAGTTGCTTTGCTGCTGTATATCTCTCTTGTTGTTGCTTTCCTGCGCCTCTGTATAAGCTCTTTCTCTCTCTATGTGTGTGTTATGGGAAAAAAAGGGAAAGATATTCGAAATAGAAGAGGAGCGAATGCCAAAAGTATTTCGTCCTAAGGACGCATAATAGGGTTGTGGGGGAGGAAAAGCCGAGGGGCCTCTAACTCCGGGATAGAGAAGAGCGAGAAACAGGTTCGAACAGGCCGAAGCGATGAGCGCAGGAATGCCGCAAGGGTCCGGAGAGGGATACTTCGAAGAGAGAGAGGGCCGAGAGGTAAAACGGGTCTGGACCTTAGCCAGCACAAATCTCGTTATTGTCCCTGTATGCGTGTGTGTTGTGTGTCCGAAGAGATAAAAGAGGCGAGCGAGGGGGAAGGGGGGGGGGAGGGAAAGAGGGCCTCTCTCTCTTCGGAGAGAAGAACCGAAGGGACGAGAGAGTAGGCGGGGTAGAGCGAGGGAGCGCGAGGGGGAGGAAGAAAGGAAAATAAAAGAGAGACTGAAAAGGGAGAGACGACGGCGAGGAGGAGAAAGGAGAGAAGCCCGAGGGGGAACCCCAAGAGGTGCGGGCGCGTTGGGAAGATTCGTTCCCATGGCATCTTAGCATCTGGAAGGACTCTATAGAGAAAGAGAGTGCGGGGGCAGAGGGGGGGGGAGCCGAGGCAAACAGGCTGAAAGAGAGCGCTGAGACCAGAGAGTTGAAAAACGGGAGCGGGGGTGGGAATTTGTGCGCAGCTGCAGCTGCCGCTCTTGATCGTCGTCTCTCTCTCTCTCTCGGGTCCCGACTTGCACGCACAGTGCCGCCGGCTATACACACACTGTGTCTGTGTGTGCCTCTGGTTCGTGTAGCAAGTGGCCGCGCTCTCGCGGTGGGGAGCCGAAAGCCGAGAAGGGCGCGCGGGGGCGGGGAGGACTGCTCTGCTCCCCTATATAAGCCGCCGCTGGGCTTACCAGCGGTTATAACTCCTCCGAGTCTCCAACAGTTCACATCGTGCCCTACACACAGTATCTCGCTCGATATATTCTTCCTCGAGTTTTACGGACCACGAGTTTTTGTATTACTCTCTCTCTCTCTCGCTCGTCCTGCGTCACAGTGTGTTAACGTTCGCCGAAGTGAAACGACTCGTCGATCAGTGCAAAATCCAAGTGCAAACAAGCGTAGAATCGCAGTTTGTGTGAATTTTCATTGAGAAGCCAAGAAGCCAAAAACCACAATCAACATGATGATCAAGAAGGCTCTGACCAGCTCCGGCAAGAAGCTGTTGAAGGTAGGCATCGTTTAATATCTCACACTCTTTCGCAAGCTCCATCAGAAGCTTCGCTTATAAAAAAAAAACATCAAACTTTTTAAAAAACCAAACAAGCTCAAACTAATCTCCCAATTTTCTTTATCCTTCCAGGCTTTGAAGAACATGTCGAAAGCCCGCCTAGCAAAGAAACTCGAGCAGCTCGAGCAGAAGCAGCAGCGTCTGGAGAAGCTCCGACTGGAGCAACAGCTCGAGCAGGACCAGCTGTACTTGCAATCGAGCTTGTACGAGGCCTGGTACGCCCCAGCGATCCAGCAGTCCCAGTGCTCGCTGGACGCCCGGAGTCTCGACACCTTCGTCACCTACGTCGCGTCCGAGGGCTACAACTGCCCGGAGGACTGCCAGTACTGCTGCTGCTGCTGCCAGTGCAGCGAGAACTTTGAGAACGAGCGCAACGAGAACCTCGAGAACGAGATGCTCCATTGAGCCTGATTGCTCTGTTCCAGTCAAAGTTCCTTCGATCGGCCCTCCTATATACCCATGTGTGGATATGGTACATACACACATAAGGATGAAACTCCATTGATCTCTCTCTCTCTCTGACTGCAACGTGCGCGACGTCGCGTGTGCGTCGATGGATAACATCGATAATGACAACTCCAGCGGGATAAGCCCAATGTGATATTAAAGGGGCGCGCACGAGTGAGGATGCACGCGTACACACCAACTTGCGCGCGGTAGACTCACACCGAACAAACCAGTGATTGATCCGATCCCACTCTCTTTGCATCTGGGGAAAGAGTGGGCGGATTATTTTTGACGCGCCTGCATCGATTTGCCTACTGACGTCGTTGGCTGATATCGACCGCTGCTCCTGCTGGATTTAGTTTTTTTTTTTAAAGATGCCATTATAAACTTCGTTATTTGGGGCTACGACTTGTCGGATCCCCACGACGAAGCGACTGATATATGTTGCGATATGTGACCGCCCGTTTTAGGGCTTGGCTCTTCCGAGTATTGTCCAACGTCTTCCACAAATTTAGAATTTTTTAAGTTAGTTAGGAATCATTTTTTTTTATTTTACTTAGTAAGATACAATCCCGTTGCTTCCATTGTTTTGGAGGTTTACATAAGTGTAAAACCAAAATTGTAATTCACCGTTCCATTTTTTTTCCTTCTTTTAAATTTATGTCACTTCGAATTATTTTCTGTTTAACTTCAGTTTTATCAATTTCTCTGTCATCTTACCAATAATTCAACTTGCGATAATAGGAAAAAAGGCACTTTATGTAAACTCGACAAAAATGTGATATAGTTGATTTTATTTAACGTGATTCTCTGTACTACGTACTTAGTTAATTTAAAATTAGACAAAACAACTAGCGTAATTATTAATTTATTTGAAATAGCGCCGACTGAGATTGAAAAAAAAAAAGTAAGACGGCGCGAGGTGATAATTTATTGTACAAGATACTAGAATTAATTGTTACACGATGTGTAAGCAAAACATGTGAATATAAGATCATTATCACTTTGCAAGACTGTGATATTGTAATGAATAAGATTATTTTTAAAATAAATCAAAATATTTCAAATTAACATATTTTCTTATTGATTTTGAAATCCCATTTCTCCCGTATTACCAATATATTATTATCTTTACACTTGACACTATGCTCTTTTGAATGGAATTTGAAACTATTATGCACACTTGGCTCAAATCCTTGAAAGACATAGGATAATTAACAATCAATGAATTTAAACAAAAGAAGATATCAAGCTTCAAAGCATATTTGAAAATTTCACACTATTTTGATGATCAAAACACTTAATTGAAAACAAAAGCTTATGTTTTGTATACGAAGATTAAATTTTTGTTTCGCTTATACAATACTTTGCTTTTTCACCGTATACCATATTCAATAGAAAACAAACAAAAAATGAATAACATGCGTAGAACAACGGTATTGTTCCCTCTCCACGTTCATTACGGAATACCGATTCACGCGCTCATAGAAAATAACGAGACTAATGAGCCGACGAGGGTGGTAGGCTTTTATGCGCATGCAAATATCGCTCGGAAAAAAAAGAAGGTACGCCTCCCTAAAAGTGGAAATACATGTAAAACACTCGCGGCAACGCGCGTTATTTGCGCTTATTTTTCGAAATAAACGAGAAAATATTTCTATGGCCCTCGGCCTGCAGATGCACTTTAACAAAGCAACGAGTAGAAAAAAAGCAATTTATGCTAAAATACTAATGAATGCTGCAGTGGGCTTATGCTTTGGTAAAAAGGTTTTTTCAATAATTGTCTCTCGCTTGCTAATGCGGCAATGAAATGCTCTTTGCGAGAGGATTAGAGTGCATAAATGGATAGTAAAAAGAAATCTTACGGTATGACGATAAAGCCCTTTTATGAAATAATTGGTTGATTAAAATTTTTAATTATGTAACGGAAAAGAACCGACAATATTAAAGGTTTTATCTTAATTAAAAAAAAAGTACTTTTTATAAGAGGATAGGGTAACAAGGAATTCCAATAAAATAGTTGTCGTCCCGTTTATCACTGAAAATTTTGCATTGCAAAAATACTTTATTATCGTAGTAGAATCTCACTCAATAATTCTTATCAAAGTCCGCCGACGTTATAAATACACATATACACACCCATATCGCGCCCGCGCCTTCGCACACGCGCGCGCTCAAAATTTTGTACACAATTATTTCGTTGACAAAAAAAAACACCTGTCGCAAATAACAAATATAAACGAAAAAAGGGGGCTTGAAACTCCACAAATGTTTCGTAGCAGAAAAAAAACACGCGTTTGACATTAAAAATTACACGCGCTTCCGTGCAAATATTACAATCTTTGACGCGTTGGTATACAATAATTAAATATATCTATATATATTTACAAATATAATCAAATATTTCCATCGCATATTTACACTATACAGATCGCGCATTTTGGACATAGCCGTGTTCCTCGTTTTTCTTCTTCTCTTTCTCTTCTGCTCTTTATAATTTAAATAAAAAATAAATAAATAAGTTCTCCGTAATGACTACGCTTATAAGGTACAATTGTTTGACTATGTTGTGTTATCACAACCAAAAAGGTTCTCTCACCCTTACTCTCTTTCTTGTTCTCCTCGTCAACATCATCATTATACATCATGATCGCCGTTGAATTGAAGTTATAAAAATTGTCGCATTCGTATATGGCAATTAATCGCCTACAATAAACATTGGTTCATTTCCTTAAAAATATTTGGTTCGTTCGCGTTTCGGCATTGTACGCGCGTATACATAAATATATCTATATTTTCTCATAGATTTGGATTTGGATTAGAAAAGTGCATGTTGTGGTTGGGGGGTGGGTGGGTATGATCGCGGTGGTCTCTCGGCATTAGTTCAATAGGCGAGCTCAGCCCCCCAGGGCCTGTAGGGCTTGCCGTGCTGCTGCTGGCCGTACTGGGCCGGATACTGGGCCGAGTACTGTGCGGGGGGCCAGGGTGCCAGGGGATGGGCCTGGCTCGCTGGGACCACCGTCGTCGCCTGGCTCAGCTCCGCCCCGTAGCCCGCCGACGACTGGTGCTGCTGCTGCTGATGCTGCTGACCGGGTTGCTGTTGCTGTTGCTGCTGCTGCTGTTGTTGCTCGGGCGAGCGCTGGAAGCTCTGGAGATGAGAGAGCAGCCTGAGCCTGAGCGGGTCCTGCTCGGCGAGGCCCTCCATGGTCATGAGGTAGCGGCCGACCTCCGCGGTGCACTCGCCCCAGCCGACCGCGTGGTAATCCATGGCGAGCTTGCTGCTGTCGTAGCCCTCGACTCCTGCAACGCACATGGAAAAGAAATCGGAGATTAAGAACCGCTCGTTTATGTTATTATCCAGCGCTCCTCCTTTCTCTCTGTATATATGTACATGTGTGTGCATGTCTCGTGTATAATGTGTCTCCACTCTCGCTCCCCCGGACCGATCGTCTCCCCCTCCCCCTTTGCACTCCTATATTTACCGACACACACAAGCATATCTGCTTCTCGTCCCTCCTTTGCTCCGGCTTCTCGTTTTCTCCGTTTTTTCCCACTGGGCTCTCGCTCGCTCCCTCAATCATAACGAGATGGGCCGAGAGGGCCGAGGTAAAACGGCAGGTGCGCGCTCGAGGCCGTACAGTCCCTCTCTCTCTCTCTCTCCTCGTCGCGCACATATATACGTATATACGTGCCTGCTGCGGCGCAGGTAGCGTGGGAACGCTCCGCATCCTTTACGCCCCCAGTCAGCCGACTATTAATACCCCCTTCCCCAATTTCCACTTTGTATTCGATCCCACACACCCTTGCTTCCCCCCTTCCTCGCTCTCTCACCCTTTTCACCCCGTCATCCCCCCTTATAGACACACACGTACATATACATAAATGCATCATCGCGCGCTAGCTCGTCCCTTGCATTATACCCGTTTCTTACCCATTTCCATAATGCGCGCAACTTTTTTCTTCCGCTATAGGGTCAGCTCTCCTTAGCATTTCTCGTTTTCCGCTCGATTGATTTTTAGCCCGAAAAAATCTGACCGCTCCATTCGGTAAAATCCTCTTTTCTTCGCCCTTTCCCCAAACTTCTCTCCACTATATAATACGTGCTCGCATATAATACGCGCAAGGGAATAAAGCAATGCGGGGGCGCAGAGGCATTTTTAAAAGCATGTAAATTCGTGTGTCGAAGCCAATCAATGCGCAAGGGGGGGGGGATTCCCATAGGCAGCGCGTTGACAATGAAAAAGCCACGTAGCCATCAATATAACGTCGAGGAGGATTCTATCCCGCTCGTTTTTCTTTCTGTATATATACGACAACAACTAGACGACACAATAAAAAGCGGAGGCCCCTAAGACCCAATGGGCCTATTTGCCGCTGGCCAAAGAGAAAACACGCTGAAATTTGGCGGGCTCGGGTAGGCGCGCTTTGGGAGCACATAATAGACGTGTCGATCATTTGAATTATATAACATATTCCCGAAAAGCCGAGGAGAGCCCGAGATGAGCATAAAGACGAGAGAGGTAGAGGGAGGGAGAAGTGGGAGGAGTAGGAAGAAGAGAGAAATAAGTAAAGAAGAAGAAGAAGAAGCGAGGTGTCGGGGGCCCCTCGGCGGCAATGGGCTCTCGGCTTTCCCACACTGGGGGCACATCTGTCCGGCGAGCGAGAACCGAGGTGGTGGCTGGCTGCTCCCCCCCCCTCTCTCCACTTGGTCAGAGCTAACCGAGAGTATAGTATGGCAAACGAGAGCGAGGGAGAGAGGGGACTCCCCTGTCGCGCTGAGAGCGGCGTATACAATTGGTGCGCTCGCACCGCTGCTGCAGTTGCCCGCTATACACGAAGTTGGGGGCTAAAATCGTGGGAACGGCTCTCTCTCTCCCTCCCTCTCGCTCGCTCGGCCAGCGAAGGAAGAGTTTTTATTGACTTCCTGATGCGTTTCCCACACGAATATCGGCATTTTACAGCTCTCTCGCACGGGGTTAGCTCCGAAACGTCCGCACCTGCTCTTTTACCTACACACGCGCGCTTACACGCAGATACACACACACACGGACGTGCACGTGCACCTCTTTTCTGATCACCTCTCTTTTGCCCTTATTTGCCGGTCCTCTTCACTCTCTTTTCAACCCCCTCTCTCTCGCCCTCCCTCTTTCTCTCAATCGGTTCTCCGATGATCCTCACATCCTATATACACACGTGTGCGTGTTTGCGTGCGCCTGTTTCTATGTGTAAGTGTGTTTCGTCTTATTCGTCCCTATGTCTTTCTATACCCGTTCGCGCACGTGCAAATATTAGCGATCTTATTGATCTTTTCGGCTGTATTAATAACTGTTAGTAGTTACATTCAATTGATATGCTGCATAATCAGCCGATGCTATAGTTTGTTTTCGCATAAAATGTAAATAGAGTAGTTCTTGTATGTAGATATACATCGATAAAGAAAATAAGATAGAGCGATTATTGCGTCATTGAAAAAAAAAACAAATCTCGCGAATTTCTCGGAATGCGAAAATCCGAGATTCGCCAATCGAGACGTGATCAAATTAAAAGTATTCAGGGAATCGCTTACGTGTATGTAGACACATTCGTGAGCCGAATGTATTAAATTGACTAACAGGTGTCTTCCGTCGAGAGAGAACTCTACCCCCACCCTCACCCCCTCTCTAGCCTTCCCCACCCTCCTCGCGCTGCCTCAGCTCCCCCACATCGACATGTTTCCCATATACGAGAACCCTCATTTTTTTCGGAGCTTGTTTGTAAACAAATCACGTCTGTGCGCTTAATCTCGTGCGTTTTACGAGATTTCGAGATTGTTGTTATTTTTATCGCGCGTATGTTTTTTTAAAATTATTTTTACGTTAATTAATGATGAAAATAATGTGTGCGGTGGAACATAAAATTATGCCTATTTGTTTAGATTGTTGTTATAGTGAAAAGTATACGGATAAGTTATGTATAGATTCAAATTTAATTGTTCAAATAGTTTGCAACAAATTTCCAACAAAACATAAAACTACAAAATTTATCTAAAAAATTTGTTTCTCAATAACTTTAAAAAAAAAGTTGCAAACACAAAAATTACGTTACACTGCAAATTTATAATCATCGCGTAACATTGGAAAACGACTTCTCAATTATCGCCGTACGACTGTGGCAAAAAACATTGTGTGCTTAGTACCGTGAGAGCAGAGAGAACGTGAGTGCAAAGGGCAGGGGGGAATCAAGTGCGCGAGAAAATAAGAAAAAAAAGCTTACCTTTGTTTTTAAGTGTCCTCAAGTGCTCGACGGTCAGCTGGAGAATCTCAGCTTTCTCGAGCTTGCCGCTGTGGGGATCGCGAGCCGCAGCCGGCACAAGCCGGCGCAGCTCACCGAGCGACGCGTTGATCCGATCGCGCCGCTTTTTCTCGATCATGCCTCTGCGGCGCTTGCGCGAGGTGTGCTGACACGAGTCACCACCCGGTGAACTGCAACTGCAATTTAATTAGTTATTTTTATGAAGCTTTTGTTTTAAACTTTTGTATGATTTGTTTTGATTTACTTTGGTGTATTGAAATTTGATTAACTGCGTTTTAACTACTCAAGCACGTGAACTTGGTTTTTATATGTTTTGAATGGTTTTTGGAGGAAAGTTTAAACTTATAGTTGTGTTATCAATTTTTTAATTCTTTTTGGAAGTTTGAACATTGGAATAAACACAAATGCAGCTAAGACAATTAATATATACAAAGAAGATAAGGAAATATTTTGCCAAATACGTATACGACCCAAAACATTCTTATTCGTCGTACAAATGACATTAAAAAAACAATAAACAGAAAAAGTAGTAAAAACTCGAAGTAGAGCTTGCAAGCACAACAGCTTTTTTATCGAAACAAAGGGTACCAAATGCAAATAGAACGTAATAACCATTGCAAGTTTACTCTAAAACGTAAAGAAAACAAAGAACAACGAAAGCTCGAGCTTGCAGCTGTTGCACGATAAAAAAACGAAAATAAAGACAGAGAAAGAAGTTATAGGCATAAGATAAAAAAATACAAAGATTAAAGAAAGGCACACGCACAGGCAACACTAAGTCGACTCACGGTTCTTTGCCGCTCTCCTCGGAGAAGACGTCATCACAGTCCGAATCGCTCATGGCCCTCTTGATGCTTGCGCGCTGATGCTGGGCCGGACTCGTTTCCTGGCCGCTCTGCTCCGACCCCGTCGACTGATCGTGCGAATAACCATGCTGCTGCTGCTGATGCGACGTCGACGGCGAGCTTATGTTCGACACACTGGAGGAGGAGACCGGGGGTGGCGGGAGAGGCGGTAGCGGGGGCGGGGGCGGCGGAGGCAAGTAAGCCTGATGGGCCCAGTGATGATGGTGCTGATGGTGATGGTGCAGGGGGTGTCCGGCCGCTGGTCCCACTGGTCCCCCGACTGGTCCCACCGCGGAAGACGCTGCCTGGGGATGATGATGGGCGTGCGGATGCGGCGGTGGTCCCGGCAAGTGCGCCGGGGCTGCGGCGAGTGCCGAGGAGGAGAGCAGCGTGCCTGTGGTCTCCTCGGACGGGCCGACGACGACGCGCTCGACGACCCGCCACATCGGCGGCCAGGGCTCCGGGCGCACGTGTCCACTTGTCATAGCGCGGCGCGCGCGACTCCACGTGGCGGATGAAAGCGCGCCCGGCTATCACTGCCGCAGCGTATGCGTGCGCGTGGGAGGGAGGGAGGAAGCGAGAGCTTGCACACGCGAGGCTCCAAGGCGCGCACTGACTCCGCGGTCTCGCCGCGCGGCACCGGAGAGCGGCGTGTGCGTTCTGGTCGCGTGCCGGCCGACGTATGTCGGTCGTGTGCAGAGAGCACCGCTCGCCAAAGCGGAGCGCGCGAGGCGAAAGTCGCGCCGGCAGTCGCGCCGGCACGAGTGGCCCGCCGCCCGGCAGCACGCGACCCCCCCAATACCACCAGCCAGTAGCGGGCCTCTCTCTCTCTGCACACGTACACACGCGGCTACCGAGGCTCTCCTACCCCCCCACTCCCCCACTCCCCCCCGCAGCCACCCTCCGAGAGCGCTCACCCCAGCGCGATAGCTGCTCCCCGAGCCCACCTAGATATATCGTGGGAACCGCTTCGCACCCCGCACTCTCACCCTCTCCAGCTTCGGGCGCTTTATCGCTTCTTCCGATCGGCCAACTACCCCCGCCCCCCACCTTTGCTCCCGCTCCCCCCTCCCCGACCGTCGTCGTCATCTCTCTCTCTCTCTCTCTCTCTGCTACCACCACCATCATCATCACCACCACCACCCTTCCCTTCTTTTCTCTCTTTCTCCCTCTCTCTTGCTCGTTTACCGATTCTTTTTCTTCTCTCCGCGCGCCTTCTTTCTCCTTGACACGAGCTCCTTAATGAGCCGGCGTTCAAAAAACATTCAAAGTTTCAGGCCGCTGCTGCTGCCGCGCACACGCTCTCTCGACCCTTCTTTTCTTTTCTTTTTTATGATCATTTTGACAATCCGTAATGCATCCGTCCCAACAGGCCAGTCACGTTTTTCTCTTTCGCTCTTTAGCCCGTGCTTTTATTTTGTTGTTCTTGGCCCTTTTACCGTCCATGTTTAGTTTATTCACTTTGTTGTTGTTTTTGTTGATTTAAATATAAGGGTGTATGACGCCTTTTTTTAAATAAATAGAAAACTTTTAAGGGTTTTTTTATTGGAATTAGATTATTTATATTAAAACTAGAATTGTAGAATAATTAAAAAGGAGAAGGAAAAACTGTTATAAACAATTGAAAAGAAAAATTGTTTATAAGCTATTAGAACTTTTTTGACTTTTTTTATAATTTAAACTATTAGTAAAAAGAAAATAGTAAAAAAAATCAGTCTTAGTCATAGGGAGATTGGATTTTTTTTGTAAAACGTGTTAAGCGCAACAAGAAAGCAGCGGTATAGCTTTCATCCTTGTCTTTCTGATGGATGGGTAACTCCGTTACGCTACCGTTCCGCTTCACTTAAAAGCTCTCAGAGTTAAAATCTCTTAGATTATACGTGATTCTTCGGTTTATTAACGTCATCGAGATAAAATTTTTGAAAGTAAATCATTTTCTTTGTTCGAGTGTTATTTTATTGATACAAAAAATAAAATTTAAACAATATTGAAATGTTTGTTTAAACAATTTTCTTTTACGAGTCTAGTGTAATAAACTGTCGGGAGTAATAAAATCGTTGAAAAAAAAACATTTTTAAACGTTTAGCTTTGTACAGTCCTGATAACAAAATCCACAACAATTAAAAAAGAGTGAACATCAATGAACAATCAGTCGTATTATCATTGGCTTTTCAATAGCCATTCTATATATAAAATTAGCAACATCGAAAAAAAAGAATTAAAAAAATTGTCAATTAAAAGTCTCGTGTAATCGTCAATTGCAAAAAAAAAAACCCATCAACTCGTCCAACATAAAATATCCATCGGAACAAAGCTTTATATTTATTCAATAATTTGTGGACAATGGACACCGCGACGGCTATATACGAAGGAGAAAGAGAGATGTCATTGTACGAAACACGCAATCGCTTTAAAACGCGCGCACTCCGGGGTCAGTCGAAATAATATTATTAAAAGCCGTAGCGCGCGCCCTGGGAAAATTGATATAGCCACCACACAGCATACACATACGCCGGCCATCCAAAAGAGAGAGGGAGTATACAATAAAATATAATGGGCATTCTATGGGGCAGTACTCGCGCGCCGTACGTATACACGAGTGCGAAACGCGACACGTGTTTGCGCGGTCGCGGCTACAGGAGGGGGAGGGGGAGGGGGGCGTGGATGACGAGTGTGACCGAGGGTGTGAAGGGGAAGAGTCAGCGAGCGATTAGACGATTAGAGTGTGTACGTATAGTTATAGGGATATGGAGTGAGTTTGGTCAGCGAGCGACGATCGATTGCTGAGAGACTAGTGTCCATATCGCCGCCAGTTGGTCAGAAAATACGCCGAGACAATTGGTCAGCGTTGAGAAGAGCGAGCCATTGTCTCTCTCACTTTCCCTCGACAACTTTTTCTCTACTTTACGATTTGTTGCTCTGCCTCTCGGACGCGCTCGGACAGTTACCTCGATTTATCGGGCTGTGGTATCGTCTTACCAAGCACAGATCGGCCGCGACTGACCACGCGCGCTTCGGCACACTTTCCTCGGCTGCGGTAAATGTATGGATTGCTATGCCGAGTTTTTGCCGATTATTCACCGGTTATTGTTATTAGCCGCATGGGGATTCCGCTTGGGTTTTGTCTTCCTCTGTGAGCTATGTTCTCTTCTACCCCCCTACCCTTTGTTCGGACAGTAGGACAACACTGACCCCCGCGCGCGCCCGCTTTGTTTGCGGGTTGCGTAAGTTGAGCCTACTGTACGAAGGATAGTACCTCTTTTACCTTGTTTATTCGATTTTAAATGAAAGTTCGCTTGTATACGGTTTTGCTCGAGGTGTAGTAACGTACTTGGGATGTTACAATTTATGGAAAAAAAGAGTTGGGAAATTTGTTTATAACAAATAAAATATTTAAATAAAATATATGAATACGTTTTCTATAAATATTTTTAGAGTCGAATTTTAACGATTTACAAATGGTCGTGCGGGCATTGAAAAACTTTGAAACCATTTATTAAAAGGGGCCGGGGCGAACTTAATGTTCAATTGCATCCCCCCTATACAGTGGTCATGGTCATTTCGATTACACGAGGCCTCTCGCTTTTCAATTGCAATCATGTCAAGTGTTTTGAGTAAAAAAAAGAGAGAAAGAAAGAAATAAGAGGCAAAATGAAAGGAATGAAAATAATGGAGAAGGAGAGAATGACAAGTGACGAGGCGAGGGGGGGATCGCCTTGACAGGCCGGAACATTGAACAAGCATAAGCGCTCGGGAGAAGGGAAAGATTACGCGCTCTCGGGGTTTTCTCTCTCCTCCTCGGCGTTTGATTTTATATATGTAACCAATCAAAATTGAAAAATTTCGACGTTGCCTTTTGTGCTGTACTGCAATTTCACGAGCGATGGAGCGTAGAAGTACAAGGGAATGATGATACAGAAGGTGGGGTGAAGTGTTTGGAATTGAAAAAAAAAAAACGAAAAGCGCGTGTGTCGGTAAGATTTTTTTGTATGTTTATTAAATCGTTTTTATACACATTAAAATAAATGCGCGATAAAAAATATGTATATATGTATAGACGTATAATATATTATAAAAATTTGTTTTGTCTTTTTTTATTCTTTTCTTTCTCGTTAAATAATCAACTTATAATATCGCTTGGGATCCTCGCCACGAGGAAATCGTGTGGTGGTTCGTTGCGCAAGTGTCGATACCCTGCAACAAAACAACAACATTCGAGGAATATGGAAAATTAAGACTAATCGACGAAAAAATATCACCACGTGCTGGCAATATGGAAGAGAGAGGGAAGCTATCGTTCGAGAAAGCCAAATAAATTTGAATATATTTGAGAGATGAAAAACGAACCTGCGTCAACATCAGCAGCTCGTCTTGGGTGTCGACGATTTTGACGGGGAAAGGCGAGCCAGGGACGAGAACGCCCGCCCACCTAACTTCGACGCGGTAGTCGCCGGGCTCGGTCGGATCGTAGCGGCACAAAATAATCCGGTCCTTTTGGGTCTCCCGCTGCATCTCGACCCTAAAGGCCCCCTTGGGCCCCCGGACTCGCACCGTTAACTGGCCTGCGCCCGCGCCCCTCGTGTCACAAATGAATCGTGACTGGAAGGTCGCTAGGACGCCGTGCTCGATACCCGGCCCGTACACTCTCACCTGTTTGCCAAAACAGTCGTCCTTTTATGTTTTTTTGTTTGTTTGATATCTATACTACGCTGACCACTTACACGTGGTCTCAATCAGGATCATTGGATTTTACTTTTTTCCATTGGTTTTAAATTTATTATTTGAAAAAAATGATTTTGTCAAATAAAATGTCGTTATTTTTTAATAATAATGATAATTAATTAATGTTTGACCCTATGATTTTCGGGTCAATTGGTGTTTTAGTAGTATTTAGTAGTTCAATCGATAAATTACCTTTGATGCGTCAGGTGCGCCAGAAACCTTGAGTGTGAAAGGAGAGCCCGGCACGTGTTCTCCCGCATACTTGATGGTCAAAGCGTGTCTTCCAGCTTCCTGCGGCTTTACGTTTAACGTAAATGTGGCGTCGCCGTGATCGTAAAGTTCGCAATAGGCCACTTTATGCGGACCAACACAGTGAGCTGTAAGCTCGCCTAGAAAATAATTGCACTTTAAATAAACAATTTATTTTTTAAATTTGTTCGATAAAACTATTCGGAAAATACCTGGCCCTGCTAATCTTGTGTCAATGAAACTTTTTATTTCCTGTCCGACTACTCCGTATTTCAGCCCTTGTCCCGAACAAATAACACGAGAAGAATCGGCCGCACTTGACACGTTTATTTGCAAAGGACATCCTTTTAACTGTCGTCCGTTCCATGAAACTGTCATCAATAGAGGGTCTGCCGTAAATGGAGTATAACTAGCACGATAAACACTATTTCCTGTAACGAGAAGTATTTTACATATGAATACCGATAAACAAAAATTTTATTACATGTAAATATTTTTTTTTAATTTATACCCAAGTGTTGTAAGACTACATCGACTTCACTTGTTGGTGAAAATATTTGAACTTGTGGAGTTCCAGCTCCCGCTTGTGATCCATCGATTGTGAAACTGACTTGTTCTCCACATTTGGCTGATGTCAACCCCCGACCTCTGAGTACAACACGACTTGAATCTTGCGACGTTGAAGACTAAAAAAATATTTAAGATTATACATTTTTACAGGTTTTATTTTCTGATTCAAATATACCAATGCAAAAGTATACTAACTTGCGTTTCCGGAGCGATGGCGAGTTTAGGGGCACCAGGGAAGGGAAGTCCATTAAATAAAATATGGATGGTATGTTCGCCGGGAGATACTTGTGGCATGATTAGTTTGAGTCTATTATTTGAGGTCATCTCAAAATTGAGTGGCTGATCGTCAATAGAGCCAGTGAGTTGACCAGGTCCAGCCTCGGCGGTGTCAAAGCTGACCTTGTTACCCGATCCAAGTTTGAGCCGTCCGAGCTCATCGCAGAGAGCCGACCATCCACCGATAACACGTAAGTTGCGGGTGTCGATGATATTGGGGTGCCAAGGGGAGCCAGGCAGCTGCTGGCCCGCGCAGACGACGCGCACGTCAAAAACTCCGGGTTCATTAGGCACATAAGATACGTTCCAAGTGCCGGGCTGGGGTCCAGCCTCAACTACGGGTTTGGCTACGCTATCGGGCCCGTCCACTTGAACGGCTGGAGCTGATCGACTGCCTGTTACCACAAAGTGCGCTGGCTTGCCCACGTGCCCATGTAATAGTCCTTGACCTTTAGCTCGTGCTTGTCCGGCTGCTTCTGCCACACAGATGAGTGGACTCCCTGGTACTGGAATACCTCCGTAACTCACATTTATGGTGTACGAGCCTGCTACACCTGGTGAGAATTCCATCATTTCCGCTTCTTCGCCTAAACTTCTCACCTCGAGGCCGACTTCTTGGCCTAACGGACTAGTCGCAGTTACGTCTAATTCCGCTATGCCAGCATCTGTTTTTATAACTAAAATTATGCGTTACAATTAGTACATTTTAATTACAGTTGAGATTTTTTTCACGTTAAACTTACTTTTTAATGCAAAATGATCGTGCACGGAAATAGACGGAGGTCCTAGCTCTTGCAACTTAATTTTAGTAGGATCGAATGCTTGACAGAAGAATGGTGAGCCTAGTACTGGCTTCGATCCGTGTAAAACATCAATTTTATAAGTGCCTAAGAGAAAAAAAAAATTTTTTATTATAACATTAATAAGTATATTATGCAATCGTAGATTTGAGTAATGTTCTCAAAAAATACCAATCGAATTAGTTGTGAATTCAGCTAATAAATTTCCATCTCTGTGTTGATAACATCTTACTGGAACAGCATTGCCTTGTGGACTGCTTATGACAACATCGAATTCCTTTCCCGGTCGTCCTAAAGTTTCGATGGAGAATGACGTTACCTTGCCGATACAAGATTGATAAAGACCTAATCCAGTAGCGGTGACTTCTCGACCGCCTGCTGGACCTCGTACCGCCACTTCTAGAGGACTTTCTAAAATAATATTAACGATAATAAAAATGTAAAACTTCCAAGATTGTATCACTATACAATTTTAATTTTGTTACTTCGCAAAAATATTTTATACTCACGATAATTTATAATAATTATAAAGTTTTACCTTTAATATGCACGTCATTATATTTTATATGAATCCTATGCGGCGCTGCTCTCGTCGGGTGGAAAATCACATCATAATATCCATCTTCTTTTTCGCGGAGTAAGCTATCTACATCCGCTCCTCCAGAGCGCACGTAAGCTGTAAGTTTACCCGGGCCAGCTTCTTTCGGTACTAGAACTACAAACAAAAAATTATAATTTTGACATGTTATAATAATTTGATAAAAAACTATGTTACAGTAAGAATAACAATAAAAAAATTGTTTAACTATACCGGATATTGTTCCTGGTCGATGGCAAACAACGTCAGATATCTCTTGAACCATAACTTTATTGGGATCAAATGCTTGCAGAGATTGAGAACTTATGATTTTTGAACCTTGACTAAATACAACGCTATAAGTGCCAACATATTTTGCTCGCACTTCTATGCGGTGTACGTTAGAATCGAGTTTCGTCAAAGTACAAGGAATGATAATACCATCGGGACCTAAAATTCATGACGTTATTTATTATTTTGTTGAAATTTATTTAGTTTTTAACTCATTAATTTTTCTGTGGCAAATTTACCTGTAACTTCCGCAGTTATAGGACCATTCAATCCAGCCGCATCTAAATCCAGAAAAGCTGTATTTCCCACCCTAATAACAGACGGTCCTTCGAGTATGCTACCAACGACTGGGCACTTAAATGGACTTCCTGACAATAGAAATAATGAATTCATAAATCCCGCGTTTTTTCTCACAATATTAAAATAATTTTGGTGGAAATGAAAATTTACCAGGCACATTATCATCGTTGAAACTGATGTTGACGTAATGAGTGCTCGACGTCTGAGGCACAAACGTGACGTCATACAAGCCTCGAGCGCAAGCTACAACTTCGGCTTTAACGGTATTGTTTTCTGTGCTCACAACTAGCTCCAATGTACCTTCTCCAGCCTGAGCTGCGTCGACTGTAAAAGTCGTAGCTTGTCCCAACAAGGCTTCGCTCAATCCTGACACGTGTATCTAAAAAGCATGCAAAATTTAAATAAATGTTAAGGACTTTAAAGCAATTTAAAAAAAAAAAATTCAAACGGTACTCTTACCTTAGTTACATCATAAACGTTGCAAGCGAAGGGCGAGCCCTTAATAGGCTCAGAGTCAATGAGTATGCTAATGTTGTGCCTGCCAACCTCAGTAGGGGTAAAGGTGATTTTGTACTTGTGGTCGAGGGGCTCGATGGTAATTGGCAGTGCGATGTTGGAGGGCGGAGTGACAATGACGTCGCACTTGCTGGAGACTGCTTGAGGGTCGATGGTGAAAGTGATCGGCTGCTTGACCGCGGCCATCTTCAAATTATGACCTGCGACGAGAGCTTGACCGAGACCGAGCACGTGACAGGTGAAAGGCGATCCCGGCACCGGCTCCCCATTAAAACGCACGCTCAAGCTGTGGACCGCCGCCTCCTGCGGCTTGAAGTTCACCCGGAACTTGGCGCTTCCCTCGCTTTGCACAAAATTCGGCACGTTCTTGCCGTTCACCGACACGATGATCTCCAGATTTCCCGCTCCGGCTTGGCTGGCGTTGACTGAGCAAAAAAGTTTATGAAAATTAGTTTAATATAAACTGCCTTCTTTGATTGAGATATAAGGGATTATACTCACTGCTGAAGAATACGGGCTTGCCGACGACTCCGCTGTTGATGTCGGTGACCTTTACCTGGCTCGCGTTGTAAGCTTTGACGAGGAAGGGACTTCCTTGGACGTGAGCGCAATTCGCTTTTACTTGCACGCTGTGATCGCCTTGATAAGAGCAAAAAAATAAACGGTAAATCGTAATGTACGTTGTTATAGTTCGAGAGAAAACGGAAGAGAGAGAGAAAAAAACGTCTGATTAACCGTATATGAGCATGCGCTTACCGACATCTTTGGGAGTGAAACCGGCAGTGTACAAACCGGGTCCGGTCTGTTTGATCTCCACGGGCAGACTTTCTCGATTCGGAGCGAGAACGTCGACGCTCGGGGTCGTGTCGGTCTCGATAACGAAACTTGCAACTTTGTTGACCGGCACTTTCTCGAGCGCCTCGGTAACGACGACCTTGGCCGCATCGCTGACCTTGATTGAGAGAAACAAAAGCTCTGGTAAGTGCATTGCCGCCGCAAAAAGAAAAATCTGGCACACAGCTTAAGTACGCGTAAAGAAAAAGTGTATGCTTACCTGGCACGTGAAGGGACTACCCGGTACGTCCTCGCCGTTGAAGCGCAGATCGATCGTGTGGAGGACGGGCTCGCGGGGCGTGAAGGAGATGGCGTAGGTGTGGGGGCCCTGGGCCTGGGCCGAGGTCGGCACGCGGCCCCCGTTTACCGTTACCTCCAAATTGCCCGGGCCTGCTTGGCTCGTCTCGACTTTAAAAGAGAGAAAACCGGTTAGCCTGTTATCAGATGATCGCACGGTTTAGAGGGCGATTATTATACTCTACCGAGGAAGGTGCAGGGCAGACCGATGACGCCGCGCTTGGCGTCCTTGACTTTGATAGCTGCTACGTCGTAGACCTTGCAGCTGAAGGGACTGCCGAGGACCGGGAGATTGCGATGGCTTACCGAGATTCGGTGCTCCCCGACTATTCTCGGGGTGAACGCGACCGTACAGGTCGTGTCTTTATTGTCGGTCACCTGGGCCGCTACGGCCTGTCCGTTGGGTCCTATCAAGTCCGCCGCTTGTTAGTTTTGTTTAACGAGGCTCTTTATCTTTTTTTTCGATTTAGCCACCTCACAGACTCGCCGGGGGTCGGTACAGGGGGGGGGGGAGTTTTCTTTTTTAATGGATGGAACTGAGTATGGACCAGCGACCCTTTTAATCGGTTTTTTCATTACCCGAGCACCCGGTATAGCAAATCGCGTCCAGATTTTTTCCACCGGATTAGTTGGTATATCGTTGCAAGCAATAAGTTACATGGCGATTCATCAAAGCGTTAATCTACTTTATCTTAATAATGTTACATTCTCCGTGTTTAAGTTGTACTTTGATTTATCTGTTTTAGGGTGTTTACGTTATTATTTATGCGCACTAGTCAAGTTATATTTAAATGATCTCGCAAGCAAGAATGTATATTACGATAAATGCCTGCGCTTTAGTTACGTTGAATATTATTAATGAAAATAAAATTATAAAAAAAAAGAAATAATAAATAAAATTGCTCGAACATACTTATATGTCACACCGAAGGCGTTTACCCTTCTTCAATTATGGCTACAGCGATTAACATTTATTAATAAAAAATTGATTAAATGTACTGCTTTTCCTTTTTTTTTTAATACGAAAGCAATAGGATAAATATATATTAGCTGAACAGCTTTGTGACGATATCTCAGTCGATCACCAAAGTAGTCGTAAAATCGTGTCTTATACAGCTTATTAGTTATACTCCCAGATAAGGGAAGAAGAAGGGAGGAAAATAGCAGAGAAAAAAGAAAAATATCGTTACCAAAATCCAAACGTACTCATGCTTTAGGATGAGATTAATCCAACCCGTCCTAGGTAAGCTTGTGCTGAGTTAGTATATACAAGGTACACAGTTTAATAGAGAAAGTAAGCCACACCCATCACCTCTCAATATTCATTCTTGTGTGTGTGTGCGCGTGTGTATGTATGTGTTTTGCCATTAAATCGCGGGTTATTGTTATTTATGTTAGAACAATGAAAGGTGAGATTTTTTTTCAAGGTATTTATATATTCTATTAATGCCGTAGTCTGAAAGTTGGCCAACCTGTAACAAATATAGAGAAACTGCTCTGAGGACTCGTAGGGTCGAGTTAAAGGACACAACATGTAATACGCCTAAAACATCTATATCACACACAATAAAACACAAACATTATACGTTTATATAGTCACACGTAATTAGAATAAAAATCAAAAAAGGGAGTGTCAATTCATGGTAACATGTGAGAACCAAAATATATAATAGAACAAGGAGTAGGTAGAGTGAGAACAATAATTAATGCTTGAGCTGTGCAGCTGTTGCAATAAAAGAGTTGACAGAAAGAAAGAACAAAAGTGGTGACATTAAACGTTGAAAACGTAAAAAAACAAACACTATAGGAGTAACGAGTTATGCGGACGAACCTTCGACGTTAACCTCCAGATCCTCCAAATTACCAGCGACATTGCTGAGCGTAAAGGCACTTTGCCTGCCGAGCGGCGCGCTACTCAGCGCCTGACCGCTAACGGTGACGTGAGCGTCGGGGTCAACGCGCGCCATGATCGGGCAGCCGGGCACGGTGCGCTTATTGAACGCGATATTGATGAGGTGATCGCAGGCTTCGAACGGCACGAAGCCAACGGAGAAGCGCGCGTTGCCTTGCTGCGTGACCTGGGTCGGTATGTTCTGGCCGCGGGCGGATATCGTGATCTCGAGATTGCCCTCGCCCGCCTGCGAGGCGTCGACGCTGAAGTGCTGAGCCTGGCCGACACTCGCTCGGCCGACCGGGCCGATGATAACGCGCTCCGCGTCGAACGCCTTGGCGCGGAATGGCGTGCCGCTGACGAGGTGGCCGTTGTACTCGACGCTGACGACGTGGCTGCCGACCTCCTGGGGCGTGAACTCGGCGGTGAAGCCGGTGTCGATGTCCCCGGTGACCTTGACCGGCAGCTCGTTTACCGGGCCGCGAACGGAGACTGCGAGCTCGGCGCTGCTGCTGCCGTCGACGCTCATGTGGAAGCTCGCGGGCTCGCCGACCGGCAGCAGCTCCAGATGCGCCAGGCTTAGGCTGACCCGGCTAGTGTCCGAGACGGGACAGACGAACGGGCAGCCGGGTACCGGCTCCCCGTTGAACTTGATGTCGACGAAGTGCGGCTTCGCTGCCTCCGGGGTGAACGTCACCAGGCAGCAGCCGCCGCTTATCACCTGCACGTGGTTTGGCACCTCGCCCTCGTTTATCGATATCTCTAACTGACCCTCGCCCGCGGCACTTGCGTCCACTGGAATCGAACGAAATAAAGGATGTTAGATTATTTTCTTTTTCAAATTGACTTTTAAATTAAGAGTTACAGTCGAGCTATATACCTTGGAATTGGCAGGCGTGCCCGACCACGACGCTCGGCATGTCCGTCACCTGGATCAGGCTGCTGTTGTAAACTTTGGCAACGAGCGGGCCGGCCGGTAACTTTTGCCCTGCTATGCTCACTTCCACCTGATGGCTACCAACTTCTTGGGGCGTGAAGGATACGCGGAATTCGCCCTTTCGATTTGGCTCTTCGTCGATACGAGCGCCTATCTGTCGCTTTTTAGGCGCTGTAAAGTTTAATTATCAAACATTAGATTCGATTATTAAAATAATTTTTTTTTAAATTAAGTTTTTTTAAGTATCATACTCACTCGTTATCTGTACTTGGATCTCTTTGCTGGTAAAGCCTAGGGCGGAGAGCTCGAATATAGCAGGACTACCGGCCGGGACCAGCCGCACCGAGTCCCCGACCACCGACATCTTAGGACTCGGCATTATGCCAACTTTCCAAGGTGATCCTGTAATAAATAAAAAAAAATTTCAGTTTTTTCCCTTTTAAAATATAAAATATTGTTATTCTCCAGTGGTTCAGCTATACATACAGTGTACGTGTAGCGAATAAATTTCAACGTTTTAAAATACATAACGCGCGCGTTATATCATTTTGAATTTTCCACTACGGTGACTTTCGCGTGGACGTGCAATTCATGTTTATGAAATGATAATAACTAGTTGTTGTTTTTATTCGTTGTAAAAGAAAAAAAAAGTGAAGCGGTCGCACTTGACAAGTTCAAGTTTTTGCTGCAAAAACTCGCGGAAAATCGTGATTATTATTCTTTTGCGCTATTTATAGCATCCATAATTAAATAATTTTTTATTGTTTAATAACAAAATTAATGTTTTTAGCGTATTATCAATTTATTGTTTTATACATTTTAATATTTCACTTTTCT
Organism: Anagyrus pseudococci; assembly: GCA_030522585.1. NCBI lineage: Eukaryota > Metazoa > Arthropoda > Insecta > Hymenoptera > Encyrtidae > Anagyrus > Anagyrus pseudococci. The sequence goes on from JAPYYQ010000336.1 coordinate 43,971, forward strand.
ATTATTCTCAATTGAGTACATAAACGACGTAAATTTATATCGCATTCAAAATTAAAAAAAGATAAAAAGCCATCGGATTTCACAATATCCTGTTTCTGGATAAAATTGACGGAGATTGTAGGAGGTATTCTAAATCTGATTGTCTTACGCGCGTATCCGATCACAATGAGTGGAAAAGAAAAAAAAACAAGTAAGTACGTAACTTTTATTCCGTTTGCTCAATTCTCCGCTGATGCACACTATGAAAATTAAAAAATTAAATTCAAGTGTACAGCTTATTGAACAAAAATATTTAAATAAAAAATCTACAGCTGTTACGCTTATCGTATAAATAACAACACGTCGATTTCAAATATAACCATGCGAGTGAGCAAGAGAGAGAGAGAAGCACACTTCGCGCGCATTGCAGTTATAGGAGTGTAAATAAGGCTCGAGGCATGTAACGGTAACGAGCATAGTATAATAGGTGGGATTAAACAACGGAATATACAAGCCAGAGCCGCCGCTCTGAGCACATCGTCCCGCTCCCCTACTCACTCCCCGCGCGTCCTCCTCCCCCTCCCACCGCCTCCTTCGACGATCATAACTCCACGTCCATCGATATAAGCGCGTTCACCAAATACCGCGACAATCGCGTAATCTCACTGTATACTGGTAGCACGCTCTGTATATCACATCCACACACACAATATAACACAGTCTGTATATACCTTACGGATTACACCAGCTGGTCTCAACAAAAATACAATATCCTAAAACTGAAAGAGAAAAGAAACACACGCGCGCGACACCGAAAAGAGAGAGAATATCGCGGAGGGCGGGGGGACACTCGCGCTAAACGAACACTTTACGCATATGCATACGGATATAACCGAAGGATCGTAGGATCGGGAAAAACCGCGAGAGAGAGAGAGAGATAGCGCGGGGGGACTCTCCCGGTGGAATGCGGCCGATCGGCAAAAATGAGGAGGGTGTGCGGAAAGGGGGAGGAGGGAAGGAGGAGGTCGGGGAGTAAAGCAAGAGAGAGTCGGGGAGGGTCAGATCGCCGCGGAGGTGAGCGGGAGCGTCGGCGGAGCCGGGCGCGCCGCGAAACCGGCCGATCTCGTGCTCATGACCCGCGGCGAGCTGGGCCGCATATTCCCCAAGAGAGAGAGAGACTGTGCCTGGAGCAGCAGGGAGTAAGGTATGGACGCTTATAGGGTTATAGGGCGTAGGCGATTATATCGGAGCGCGACTGCAGCTGGTATCCTCTTTTTATTCGCGAGCCGCTTTGACACGTATAGAAGAGAGAAAGACACGACGACGACGACGACGACGACGACGACGACGACGACGACACGCACACAGAGAGGTATATAACACAGCGCGGTAACACCGCTAGCCGCCGCGCGAACGAGCAGCCCGCCGTCTGAGGCTCTCTCTCCTCGCTCCTCTCGCAGTCAGGTATCCACGGCCTGGGACGAGAGAAACCTTAGCCGCCGCCGTCGCCGTAGTCGACAACGCCGCCACCACTCGGCAGATTCCTAGTGGAGCGAGTGAGAGAGAGGGATCGGAGCCAACCAGGCCAGAGCCGTATCTAGCGCAGGCCGCTCCCCTGCTGCTGCTGCTACACGCGCGCAACTCCTTCCGTCTTCGGCTCCCCCTATGGATTCCCCCGGACGAACTTAAACTCCCACCTCCTCCTCCTCCTTCGCATCCTCATCTTTCTCTCTCTCTCTTGCGTTATATACTTGAATACCGTTTTTCGGGCTGCCACGCACGACAGGTGTGGACTGCTTACGGCTTCCTTTTTTTTTGTTAGGTACCGATTTATTTGGTTCAAGGGGAATTTATCGGTTACCGCGGATCACAGCGGGACCTTATGCGAATTTTCATTACCGGCTATGGGAGATGGTTTTATACGTGGGGCCTGGAGAACGATTTTAAATACTTGGGAACGATCGGTTTGGATTAAGCCGAAGGATATGGAATGTTTTCGTTATTTTGCCGATAAAAGGATAATTATTTATCGCAAACTTTACGTCCCATAAAATTTATATAAAATTTCAAATAAAATTCGGTATTTCCGTTGAAAAACGCCAATGAGAGAGCGCGAGAGAGAAATAGCAGAGAGAAAGCCGGAAAAATCATTGGACACGTCTTTGGAGAGTAGTTAATGCTCGGGAACGATTAAAATTTGCTAAAAAAATCGAATGGAATTCCAATTGCGGCTGTGGAAAGAAAGACAAGGGGGGAGAAAAGAGAGAGAGAGAGAGAGAGCGGGCGCGCGATTAGCTGGAAGGAATGCCGCATCGCACGCGCGTGTGTTGTGTGTGCACAGGCTCTCTAGGCGCCTGAGCTATGTGACAGTAAAATGCCTCACTTAGTGTTGAGTGAAAGTGTGTTAGTAGGCTAATAATAGACACCTTGTATAAATGTATAAACTTTTCAGCGACAATATTTCCTTTTGTTACTTTGTTGTTTTTTTCTATTTTCGCGAAAAACTATCGGGTGTATTGGCCGGCTAAATTTACTCTCCGTTTAATTCACCGCTCCAGCAGAGAAACGTGGAGGGGAGGAAGGAAGCTATGCATACATTTACAAAGATCGGTATACAGCTAATTTGAATCCTTGCGAGAGGTGAAAAACCTGCGCAATAGGATATAGCTGTACATTTGTGTGCGACTATAGAAAAGAGCGGATGGAGCAAAAGGCGGAAGAATTTTCTGGAAGGAGCTCTCTCGCGTAGGTTGAGGGCGTTAGCGCTTGCTCGCTCGGTTGCCTGCGTTCGCGCGCGCGACGCGCGCGGCTCTCCCTCTGCTTTCCCATTGAATTATCACTCGGCCGACCAGCTACTATGTCAGTGACTCTCAGATAGAGGTTTTCCTCTTTTGGCATCCAGCTCCACTGACGCCGCCGCAGTCCGCAGGTTTCTTGCTCCCGGCACCCGCCGCCCTCCCCCCTCGCCCACCCACCTCCTCATCCTTCCCTTTCTCTTCTCCCCTCCCCCCCCCTACCAAGACGCTCTCACATTCTCTATACTCATCTTGCGCGCCTCAGTCCCAGTCTACGACAGTGTCGTGTACACACAATTTTTTTTTATTCACGACTCCCGGGAAATTGATTAGCCTCGCTCTCGCTTTTTTTTTAAATCTCTTCTTCTTTATGTCTTTCTTTATTTGTATATGTTCTTTTTTTAAGGAAAATATTGATTAGTTGGCGTTTTAATTAATTATAGAATGATTACGCGTTGATTCGATACATTTTCTAATTATCATTAGATATAATTTTGTTAACGATATTGTTAATTGTTAGTTATCAGGCGAAAATTAACTTTAAACATTTTAATTATATAGATTTGCCAGGAAAATATGGATTGTTAACATATTTAGACTTTTTAAAGAAAGAATTTATAATGTCATAAAAAGTAATTATGAATATAAAATCGGTTGAGTCATTAACGAAAATTTTAATTGACAGACTGCGAGATCGAAGAAAAGTGTATAGCCGACGTAAGCAACAGTCAGCTGCGTTGAGATCATATATGCAGTGGATTCAGGTTAATGGAACAATGAATGAGAACATGTGCGTGAAATCGCATACGTCAATGACCAAGACAACTGACATTCTCCTTCTTTTTTTCCTTCAATGAAAACATCTTGTTTATATTGAGCGTATATATCCGTTATGTCGTGATTTCGCGCAAATCCTTACTATAAGAGTATCCATTTTCAAAGTAAGTCGCGCAACGCCGATCGATTGATCAACTTGGCTTATTACCAAATCTACATAAATTAGAGAAATAAAAGGTTAGGTAAGAATTGAATATAGCTTACCAGGTACTGTTTCGCCGTTAAAGGTCATTTCGACCAAATGCGTCACGGCTTCGTGAGGAACGAATGATGCTAAGAACTTTTGACTACCAAGTGTCTTAACAAAGCTTGTAACATGGCCACCGTTGACTAAAATCTCCAAGTTTCCCGATCCTGCCCTTGAGCCGTCAACTAGAGAAACATCAGAAAATCAGGTGTATTATAAGCTTTAATTTTCACTTGCTAATGTGTCTAAGCGATTTTGTAACAAAATTTTTCAAATTCAACTTACTTTCGAACTCGACTGGCTCATTAACAACGCCATCCGGAATATTTTCAACTTGTATAGCTTTAGAATCGTAAGCTTGAGACCTAAAACATAATAGAATTTTTTTTAAGTTCTGTTTTTTTATACAATCACAAATTTCTATATATAAGATAGCCGTGTTTATTTTGCAAAATGATTTCTACCTGAATGGCGAGCCTTTGATATGCTGTCCATTATAAAGAATTTGAATCATATGTTCTCCAACTTGGTCGGCAATTATGGTGTACGTTTGACCTCTCAAAGTCGACTTTTGAACAGGCACCGGCCGACCATTTGGACCTAAAATAACATTAGGCGAATGAAATATGATCAAACATTAAAGAAGAAAAAAGAAAGAAAGGAAAAATAAAAGAATTACCAGTTACGATAACGGCAATTTTGCTAGCGTCTAAGGTAGAATCTAGCGTAAAAGAGGTAGGACGATGAACGGCGAGCATTTGAAGAGCACTTCCGGTCACAGCGGTCTCCGAACTCGAGGTCCGCACAAACGACGATTCGTTATTAAAATAATGCTTTTCGTGGACGTCGGAAGTTATCGTCGTGCCCGTTGCGCCAGTTGACGTCGCATTCGTTGTCGTTGCCGACGATATTATCGTTGAATTTAACGGTGGATCTGGCTTTGAAAAATTATTGTATTTGTTTTTTAGTATTCCTTGGGAATTTGAAAATTCAGCGTCATTCGGCTTGGGCGTTAATATGCTCTCAGAGTTGTAAATTTTCGATGAGGAATTAGTATACGAATCGTTGATGTAATTGGAGCTTTTTCCATCGTTTCGAGAATTCAGTTCGGTATTATTCGTGACTTTAACGTTCTCCGTTAGAGACGAATTGTTCGTCAGATTGGCGAGTGATTCGAGGCTTCCATATGAAAGTAAGGACTTTGTCTTCGCTATGGCATCCCACGAGTCGCGCCTCAGCGTACCCTTGACCGTCGATGACACTGCAAATAACATTTGTTTATCGTCAAAACAATAAAATTCAAAAATAACACTCCGGACAATAGTGTGTTGTAAAAACAAGTATGGGTAAAAAAGGAAGTATAAGTAACCTTTAACGTTACTTGTGGTATCTATAACGTCATTATCCTCAGCAGCATCTCTACCATAATCCTGTTCCCGGCTCTTTGTTGCCGAACTCTTAAAATTTCGATTGAGCGATCTCGAGTGATAAGAGTCCTTGGACTCCTCGAAGTTTTGACTAGACCAGCCCGGCGAAGTGGGATAGAGCGGATTGAAGGAGGTCGATACGAAGGCCTCCTTCTTGTCGCTCGTTAATACTGGATTGGGCGAGCTCCGGTTCGAGGAATACGGATGGATCTTGGGCGAGCGCTGATGCGCGCCCACTGGGCTCGACTTCTCGTGATTGTCCTTGTAGGCGGTTTGGTAACTCGGCGAGAGGGAGGCGGTTGATTTATAGGTGGGCGAGGCGTAGGCCGTGGGAGAGGCAGAGTCGCGGAAAGCGTTGAGTCCGTTCATCCGCCGCTCGAGTGAGGATATTCCGGTGCTGTTGCCGTCGGCGGTGGTGGTACTGCTGCTGTGTCGACCGGGTGAGTCCTTGGAGCGTCGGGAGCCCCGCTGCGTTCCTACGCGCAGGATGAAGGGCGAGCCGCGCACGTCCGAGCCGTTGAAGTACACGTAAACGCGGTACTTGCCAAGCTCCGGTGGGACGAAGGATACGCGGTATTTCATACGCCCGAGATCCTGGATGAAATGCGCGACTGACTGCTTATCGTGGACCACGTCGAGAACGACGTTGCCAAGTCCTCCGGTTCCACTGGCGTCCAGGGTGAAAGAGAACGGTCGGCCTGGTATGCCACCCTCAAAGTCCACGAGCTGCACACCGTGCGGATCGAAGACGAAGCAATTGAACGGGCCTCCCTGTATGTGCGCACCCTTGTGAGTTATCGCTATACTCCACTCGCCCGTCTCGTCCGGCTGGAACGTGGCCACGTGCACGCCGTCGCTTTCTCGCACCGGGCAATTTAGCTCGCGGCCTGTCGGTGACCACGCTGATACGCTAATGCCCTCGTGACTAGTGCCTGGGTCGAATTAACATTTTATTCTAATCAATAAGTGTTGAGCAAGAATGAAAACAAAAGTAATGTGAAACAACACAAGTTACCGTAGCTATTGACTAGAACTTCTACGACGGACCCGATTGCGCAAGGATCCATGCCGGGTGATTTGATTTTGGTTAACGGAGGATGTACTCGGAAGTAATATGGGCATCCGGACAAAAGCTCCCCGTCGTTGTATACCATCAACTAGAAAATTTTAAACGATCTTATTAAGGATTCAGATGACAAGTTATTATGGTAAAAAGACAGACAGCAGACCTTGTGCATTCCCACTTCCGTTGGAACGAAAGTTCCTTTTCCATTGAGTCCGTTCCATGTTAGTCTGCACTCGATGCGACCACTGGGACTGATTACCTCGCCTCGTATTTGCCTCGTATTTACATCTTTGGATATTAATTCCAACTTGAAATGCGCCTAAAAAACACACATTTTTCGTCATTAAAATATGCACGGGCAATCGATCATAAATAATTAATGACACTCACAGGTTGATGGACCCTAGCCGACGTGCTGTCGATAAGAACACTGGCTTGCTCGCTTAGCTGAGGGCGTGGCCTGACCCATTGGAAGAAGGCAGCATAGGCCATAACGCCCAAATGTTCAACATTCTGATCGGCCATGTCTTTCGCCTTGAGCAACGGCTCGACGCCCAATTTTTTACCTCCGTCGATACCTATAAATCGATAGAATAAAATTGTCATAAATGTTTGCATAATCAAACGGAAAAGAAAACCATCATGAAATTTATGCTTCACCTTGCTGTAGATTATGCTCCCATGACGAGGGGCTTCGGTCGATTTTGTCGAACGATGGCGCTGGTCCTCCCAAATTTCGTACAATCCCGCACAATGCCGTGCCGTCATTCCAATCCGTCTTTATTTCACAATTAACAAACGACATTATTAATTAATTTAATAATTCTCAATAAATTTATTTAATAGTTCAGAATCTCAAGTTTACCGTGAAATTTTTAACCGGACTGTACGGCAACTGAGAATTGACCCATCGAAGCGTCGCGTGAAAACCCGGCGAGCCTTCTTTCATGAAGTACGACAAGTAAGTCATACCCGACAGCTCGTCCAAATGAGCCGAAGCTAGATACTCCGGCTGCAGTACCATGGGAATGTCGAATTCTCGTTTAGCGATCTCCATGGCTTTCCGACAATTGTAAACACTGAAAAACAACGATATTTCAATATCGAGTAATTCTTAAAAATTGAAAAAGCAAAACAAATCTCTCACTTGTCAGTGGGATCGAGCTGTCGCCAATGCGGAAAGAGTCCGGGCTTGCAGTAGTTTAAAAGCGAGCTCAAATAAATGCCAGAATTCCAGTCGGTCGTAAAGTTATTGACTCGGCATTCCGGTAGAACGGCCTGAAAAAAAAACAAATCGATTTTAGCATATCGTTCGGAGAGCAGTCTACGCTCGTTTCGAGACAAAAAACGTCAGTGTAGCTAATTTTAATCGATACATATAATACTGACCTTGAGCCAGGAGAGCATAAGCTTTCTCGGCGGGAACTTGGACTTGCCGATTTGGTACCTGACGATAAGCGACCATATTAAGCCGAGAATGAGCTTGAGATTGCCGTTGACAATGTCGACGTTGCCTGAAAGGTAAGTTGTTATTTTCTTAAAACAGATCAGCTTTACCAAATAGCCAGAAACACGCGTATTGAGAGACGTATCGAGTACACAGAAATGAGTAACAACTCCGCTTATAAAAGAGACATACCGATATTGACAAGCTTAACACCATCGGCTTCGACAGCCTTGAGCGCCGTAGAGACGTTCTCGAGATAGTGATGCTGATTAACCGGGGCCGGATTCCATTTGGCCAGTGGCTTGCCGGTCAGCTGCTCGACGAGGGCGCAGAGTCTCGTACCGTCGCGAAAGTCATCGCCGAGATCGAGGACCGGGCCGAGCTGCCTACCATGCTCGCACTGCTTCAAATGCTCGTTGACCCAGTTGCGAAAGGTGTTGGCTTGGATGTCGACCCAGAGATCCTCGTGGCCCTTGATCGGCATGCCCTTGGCTGCGGTGCCCTCGGCCGAGCGAGCCACTAACCCGACAAGCTCGGCCGGCTCGAGCTGCTCCTTCGCCGCCGGCGAGCTGGATTGGCCCCTTTCCTGCATCCTGTGGGATGGGTATATTGTATGTGGGTTAGTGTACTATTGCAGACGATGCGAGGACGCGAGTATGATGGGCTGTGGATAGAGACAGTCTCTCTCTCTCTCTCTCTCTATGCCGATCGGCGAGCTCTATACCAACGACCTGTTGCGCGCAGCGCGTGTCACAGCGCCATATAAGAGCTAGCCGCTTAGAGAGAAAGAGCGAGTAGCGTATAAGCGAAGGAGTGAGAAAGACAGGCAAGTGGAGAGAGAGAAAAGCCGTAGGCCGAGGAGCGGCAAGCGGCAATCCGCCGGGGATATTGCTATATACACGCGTTTCTCTGCCGCGCGCGCCCACCTTGTCCATTCTTTGCATTCCCCCCTCCCTCTCTCCAGCTTCGTCCAGCCGGGACAGCCGGCGAGTTACGCAGTAGTCTTTCCTCGATTGCTACTGCTATACTCTGCTCTATACGTATGCATATATTATTTACGTAGGTCGGGCACTTTCCTGTATATACGCACGTATATATTTATATTTTCTTTATTCAAATGAAAGACCGCGCGCGTGATCCGCAGCCTCTGCTGCTCCGCGTGCCGTATACACTCGTAACCTTCGAGCGGCTATACTCACAATCGCGATATACTCTCTCACGTTACACGCGCGCGCTCCTTTTTTTTCTTCTTACGCTCACCGTCTTACTCACTCTCCTCCCTTCCCATATCCTTCCTTCCTTCCTTCCGTCCTCGGACTCGTATGCGCTTACGCATCGTGTGCTCGTTTTTTTATATATCTCTCTTTCTCTTTCTTTATTTACATTACGCGCACTTAGCGTATAAGTATATTGTGCTGGAAACATAGTATAATGTACGCGCGGATAAGCATATAGAGAGAACATTGACGGAGGAATAAAAGAAAGAGAAAAAAAAAAGAAAGAAGAATAGGAATAACAATCCGCGCGTAATGACATAATTGCCGGTGTTAAGGAGAACCCGCGCGCGCGCTCAAGAGAGATAGAGAGAGGGAGTGTAACAAGTGGTCGCGAAGAAGTACCAGGAAAAGGTATATGGCGGAGCAGGGGGAGGGGCTTATTCTCGCAAAAATGCTTTTTGGAGCGAGAAGAGGAGAAAGAAACGCGGCGGCACTTATTTACCTGCCTGGAAGATCGTAGTGGCGCCGGCGATAATTTCGAGAGGAGCAAAATTGCCTCCGCCGCGCTGACAGGCTATCCTCCTGACCGAGATACCTCCAAAAGGCACACACACGCACACACACACTTGGCTCGGCTCTATAACAATATGCGCCTCACGGGACTGTTCGGCCTATGGGGCACCAACAGCTGAAACGGACAAGGCTAATGAGCTAAAAGGGCTCCGGAGTAGGGGGGAAGGTATCGGTGTCTGTATTAAGTATACGGCAAGCCCAGTGCGCCCGTATGTATTACCGGAGTGGCCGCATCTCGGAGCACAGGGTGTATACACGTGCGCTGCACCTGCGCTGCCAAAACGTAGACGCCGCGCTGGGACACGCCGGGGGGAAGAGCAACCTGCTGTTAAAAGCACGCACTGCACTACTCGAAGATGCTCGCACGGCTATGATGCGATGCTGCACGGCCGATCACCGCAGCGATTGCTCAAGCAGCCGGGAGCGGAGTGTGTGGTATCGCGACCTATACGCGACGTCGTCGTCGTCGTCGTCGTCGTGCCGCCGCCAAAGCGGAGAACTGCGAGAGAGCGCGGAGAACGCCTGAATCTGGCCATCGGACCCCCCACCCCTGCCGCGCGAGCCTCCTTCTCCTGCATGACGAGCACCTGAGAGAGCTGCGCCTTCCTATTTTCCCTCTCTCTCGCGCTCCCTATACGCCCCCGCAGGCGCACCTACCTGCCTGTGGCTTTGAGGCTCACTCCACACGCCGACGATTCTCTTTTTCTTCTCTCACTCTCTGTCCTTCTCTTTTTTCTTCGGTTGAGTGTCGCCCGGCTATGCCTATTCTTTTTAATACATTGTTTCGTGCCTTTGACTTTGATATTTTACGACTCGTCTGACACGTTTTTTTTTTTTAGATAGGTATTTGAGACGTTTCATGAAGCGAATTTCGACTTTTTCTTTTTTCGTTTCTTTTTTTTTTATCGTGGTAATTAGAGTTTTTGCAATTTTTTTTATTAGGATGATGTAAATGAAAAAAAAACGCATCTTAAAGTAAAGTATGTACAGTTAAAATTCGTAAATACTTTTATTTATTTTTCGTTTGTTTTTTTTGTACTTGATATACATTTCACGCGTGTGCAGTTTAATAATTATATATATACAACGTCGATTTTCAACAATAAAACATGCGTAATCTATGGACTCGATATTTAAATAATTTTTATGCAAGGATAAACTTCAGTTAATTTTTAGTATTTACAAGTATTGGTAAAGTAAATTTTTAAATGTAATCTTTTTACATTGCATCAAACTAAAATCACATTCGATTCTACAGGAAACGAAATATTTTATAAAAATAAAAAAAATTAATATAAATAATACATACAAAAATAAAAACTTATTGTTAATAGATCATTGCATTTGGTGTGTCATTATGGCTAGATAATTCTTTTTGGCAATCACAACATTTACTTTCTCTTGATAACATTATCGAGTTTTAGACGCCTTTTGTTTGTTTAACAATTTGAACGATGTACTTTGTAATAAGTTGTAGTTTCCGTATGTACAAAAATTACTCGATGCAAACGGAAAGTAAAAAGCTCGAAATAGCGGATGCGAGCTGAAATGAATTTTTCTTTTGTTAATTATTTCTTTTAAATTAGTCTATTGTATGAGATATTATTTACATATTTTTTATACTTACTTTGCATTATCTAAAAATGGGGAAGATTTTATGATGTTAAATCGATCTAGCTGACGTGAATAATTAGGCTCTAACGCCGTTTCTTTGCCATTATCCAAGTCTAATATAAAATGGCAATTTTCGACATCAAACTGAAAATTTCACAATTTGTTATTTTAAATTCAAGAATTGCACAATTTTTTTATTTGAAAAAAGATTATAATTTACATATCGGCTAGGTTCTTCTTTATTCAGATCGTTAAAATTTGGTTGTATTATACTCGTTGCATTTTCATGATTTAAATATGGCTGTGGTAGTTGTCCTCCGAATTCCGTCTTTAAGTATTGTAATTTCCAACTAACAATTAAATTTTGTATTAATTAACTTATAAGAAAAATACAAATATTCAAATTTAATGAAAAAAGTATTCTGCATACTTATTAGATGGAAAGAAGAAACTGCTTGGAAAGCGATGCCACTCTTTACCGACGCAAAAATTAATATTTATGTCATTTGGTATTTGATTATTAGTCCATAATTTATTTGTTTCCATCATTATTTCCATTGGAGCATGGTATCCTACAAAAACAAACACGTTATAAAATAACAATGACACTTAAATGTATATTAATTCTATTACTTAAATTACCTTTATACAAATTAAATGATCTAGACAATCCGAAAAATCCACAAATAACAATTGCAGATACTGTAATATGAGTTGTGTATTGTAAGTAGTGATTTACTGATGGAACGCGATCCCACAAATTAGTTTTCACAAAAAAGTACAGCTTTTGAATTGTGTCAATAGTTATTGCACCATTTAAACATATGAGAGGATATACTGGAAATAAAAATCTTTCTTCCTAAAAAAAGTGTAGCAAATTGATTAATGTTTAAAATACACTTACATTTTATAATTTTAATTTTTACCTTATGTGGTTGGAAAAAGAAGACAACTATCCATAAGTATAAAGGAGTTAAAGAATACCAATATGGTAGGCATAAATAATGTCTTGGTTTTGCAGGAACAAATAACCATCCAATGTACTAAAATCAAATAAAAATTTATTATTATTTATAGTACAACAAATTAGAAATTTAATTATAGTGAAATACTTACCAAAATTATTGGAGTAATAAGAGCACAAATAAAAACAAAATTGAAGTTAAGAAATCCATTCAACAAATAAAAACTGAAAGGTTCAGTCCCATAAAGATTTGGACCATGTGAAGTAAATACATTATACAATAAAATATTAAGTGGTGCTATCACAAGTTTTCCAAAGAAAATGGAATCAATCCATATCATGGGTATCAAAACCACTGATGCTGAAATGATCACCCACTTGAAAAATTTTAACCATTCTTTTCTACGGAATAACATCTCAGCAGCAATAGGTACACTAAAAAAAAGTACATTTTTCTTGACTTATACACTTTTTTTACTTGAAAAAGAAATATGATTTGATTATTAAATACCCCAAAAGTGCTGCAAAAGGCCAACCAAGTAAAGAAGAAATGGCAGTTGCAAAAATGGCAAGTTCATATTTCCTTCCATACCAAGCAGCAATAGCTACAGTACTTAAATACCTAAAATGCATAAAACAATAGTTACTAGTAAATTTATAAGAATGTACTTTATAAACGTTTTACACATACTAAAATACATACATTGAAAATGATGACGGTAAAAATGCAGCACTAGATATGAACATTCCTGAACTAAAAATAAGGAATGAAAGAGTCAGTCTTGCAACGTGTATTCCAAATTCACGGCAAACATTCCTGAAAATAATAAAAAATACATTATTTATTTTTCTACATATAAAATTTGCAATCTTAAAGAAAAAACACAATTTACTTGTAAAAGTAGACTTCAGAAAGTGCACAACCTAGAGAGAGTAAACAGCGTACAAAATAAAAAACATGAATGGGATTAGGCTCAAACAAAAGGCAATACAGCTTTGCAGGCACCATATGAATCAAGAGATACGTATAAGATCTGAGTGCAAACTGCGGACTATACTCCCAGGTTTGTTGGCCATTTCCATACAGGAGAAAATGACTCTGTAACAAATATTAATTTAATTTAAAAACCATTATTTAATTATTGATTTTTAATAAAAATATAAAATCAAGATACTGACTGGTTCCCAATAATTAAACGTCTCATCACAGTCCGTTATGTGACTCCAAATTGCTGAGCAGAATCTGGCCAGTAGAAGAAATTTGAAGGCTGTGTCTCCTCCAGGATAAATGAGACCAATGCTGTCCGATACACTTGCATCTTCTCCTTTTTCATGAGACCTAATGCAAAACGGAATAATTTAAAAAATGTAAATAAATAACAATACAAATTGAATAATTTAAATTTCATAACCAAAACATTTAAATTACAAACTACATGATTAAAACGAATTTTTTAATCAATAGTACTAACTTTGATTGTTTCTTTTCATTGATCTGTTTGTTATCTTTTTTCGAACTGGCTATGCTACGTTGACGTTGTTTCGATGCCATATGATGACTTAAGAATCGTAGAGATTAAAAAGATTAATACGCCGCTGGAATGTCAAAGTTACAAGCAACAATAATGTATGCGGCAGAAACTGTACGGACTTTCTTTGAGCTTTTTAAATTGAGCCTTTTAAACGTCACCTTGTAATTTCTTCTTTTTCTGCCCACTCACACATTCGTCCGGGAGAGACTCCGGGTAACTCTAGGTTAGGTTGCACAGTGTATTTTCGAATTATATGTCAAATACTCGTTGTATAAAAACACGCGTACATAGTAATCTACATTGTCACGCGCGTAAAGTTTTGGAATATTAAATAATTGGAAAGCACGCGCTTGTTGCAAAACAGATGTCAATCGTTAATTGACCCGTTTAAATGAAATAATTTAATCGTAACCTTATATTAAAATGCATCGAATACTCATTCAATCTTTTGAAAAATTCATTATTGTTTATTGTTACGAAATGGAACAATTCGAAAACTATGGCTTTATTATGCATTCGCCTATTATAAACCGCAATAATTATATTAAAATGAAAACCTAAATTTCTCAACTATCCTCATAAAAAAATAAACTTTATTAAATATTAATTCAATCGTCCGATTAATAATTCATTGCAGTTATCGAACAGTCCTTTCGCTAAAATATCTATCAGGCCGTAACTGATTGCGTCAACCGTATTACATTCGAAAAAGCTCCAAATTCATGCCCGACTCCGAAAACTACCGACAGCTTTTCTCGGCTTAAATTTTCGGAGCATTCGGAGCTTCTGATTCGCAAGATCACGCGAAGCATTGGGAGTATAATGATTGCGGGTCGGCAGCCCCGGAGTTTCGCGAAAAATCATCACGCGATAGGGCAAGGATAGACAGGAGCAGGATTAGAATATCCGCGAGGTCGGGGCGCGGATGTCGGTTTCTCTCTCTTTCTCTCGGGGCCGCGTGTCAGAGTCAGAGAGCAGTCCGGCGGCGTGTGCGGGGTCATGACGTCACGGAGAAACAGTAGCAGCAGCAGCAGCAGCAGCAGCAGCAGAGCCGCCATATTCACGAGAGAAATCGGCTTCGAAGTTCGCGCAGCAGCATAGCGCGTATTATATTCGCGTGTGTTGTGTATAGGCCACCAGCACGGAGAGAGAGAGAGCGGTAGAGTTGTGCCAACAACACACAGTCGCGTATCCGTCGCGGATAATTAGCGCAGGCCTGCGAAAGAGCTCTAGGAAGTCAGCTGGGCTCTCCTCTCGCACGAGAGACGAGAGAGAGACAGTGTCACACCGCCAGTGAAAATCGCGTTCGCCCTATATTAGCCATACCCTTCCGAGCTTGGCGTGTTTTTTTGCGCGTCTAGCTCTCTCCCAACAACGGACAGAGTTCTGTGCTGCTGGGGCTGCTGCTGCAGAGGAAGTGAGAAAAAGAGAGAGGCAGATACGAGAGAGCGGCGGGGTCACCGGGTCCGGGAAGTCCTCTCGCACGCGGTATGCCCGTCCCTGATGCCGGAGCGCCGCGCCGAGGAGGAGCTACTGCTGCTGCTGCCGCTGCAGTAGTAGTAGGAGTAGTAGTACTCGGAGCAGCCCAGGAGCACGCGCGACGACTACTGTCGCTGCTGCAGTAAAACGAGAGTGAGAGAGAGAGAGAGAGGCCACATTCCTCCGGCCACGACCTCCTCGTAGTCGTCGTCCGCTAAGTGTTCTAACGCGCCCTTTACCAGGAGCAGCAATAGGACAAGGACGAGCCTGTGTTGTTCTTTCTCAGGAGGGTTAGCGCAGGCGTGCGTAGCACCAGAGAGACGACAGAAGGAGCCAGAGGGAGAGAGAGAGAGAGAGAGAGAGAGAGAGAGAGAGAGAGAGCAGTGAAAGAGCGCGAGAGAGCCTGCGGAGAAAAGAGAGCGCGCGCGCAAAGGCCGCGAGAGAGAAAGAGAGAGAGAGAGAGACTGCTGCTGCAGGAGGGAGAGTGAGAAAGAGAGAAAGAGAGACGGTACAGCACACCGGGCTGGCAGCTCTCGGCTCCCTTTCCTCGGCGAGCGCTCGGCGCCAACGTAGGATGAGCGGCGAGCGCGAGCCCGCGGAGAGCAGGCTACCCACCCTCTCGGCTAGCCCCTCCGACGACGCCGGAGCCACTGACGCCGGAGTCGAGCTCTCACCCGAGAGAAGCTTACAACTAATTATCCACATGGGCGACGTCCTCACCAAGGAGCAGAGGCCCGACGAGGACGACGATCCCGCCACTGACAGTGTCATCAGCAGCCTCACCAGCCAGCTCAGTGCCAGCACCATCAGCAGTTCCGGCGGCGACGGCGGCGGCAACAATGTCCTCGTCCAGGAGGACCAGCAGCTCGAGCCAGCACCCCCGCCGTCGCCGCCGCCGTCCTCAGCGCAATCGCCAATTCCCTTGCCGACCCAGCCCTTTCTGCTGGACGACGAGGCCGCTCCACAGACTCTACTCCTCGACGAGGTCAGCGACCCTTTCACCTCCTTATTTCAATGGCGATTACGTCTCTTTTTCTTGATGCCCCTGTCTTACTCTCAAGACTATTGGCAAACCAGCACGATCACAAATAATTATCACTGCGACGCATGTCTTTTAGACAGGTATTTAATTATATTTTTATTTTGATTTTTTAGGAGGTAGAATTAAAAGTTGATGATGTATTGGTAAATGAAGCGTTGGATAATAGAGCTAATATTGAAATCGATAGAAGTATAATTGAAAATATATGCAATCCTGCTGTTATCGCTGAACTCAGGCTAAAAAATCATGATAATGTTGCAAGTAATGATGTTACGTGTGATGAGAATTATAAATGTCCAAAAGCACCATGCCTTGGAAAAAGTAGCAACTGTGCTAATGACGATCCATGTGATTGTAGAAATTGCAGTTGGAATGAGAGGTTTGAAATTGTCTTAAAATTTTTAAATATTTTTTTCAAGTATTATCATTGATAACTTAATCTATTTTTAGGGATTTGTCTCGGGAAGAATTTCAAGAAATGGTGTTGTGCAAACAACTTGGCGCTAGTTTAAGGAACTATATACGTTCTGTGTTTCATTGGTTTATAGAAAACTCAGAGTTTTATGCCTATCCACCTCCTCCACCATTGTCTCGTCAACCTCAAAATCTTCACTCTATTGGAAAGATAACTGAATTAAAGGAGGCTGTAAAATTGTAAGTATTTAATATTATATAAACTATTATGTTTGTATTTATACTTTTCAGCTCTTATTCAACTTTCTTTTCTATTCTAGTTTATGTGAGAAGGTACCTTATCAATTGACTATGTGGTTGGTAGGTCAAGTCCAAGAACAGGTTATAGGTGTTAAACTTCAATTGTTAGGACTTCTTTATAATTGTAGTGTTGATAATTTAGCAGAAGCTTTTATATCGAGTAATTATTCATTTTTATCTATTTCTTGTATTCTAATGTGATATTTATTTTAAAAAAATACTTGTTTTACAGAACTATTAGATGGGTATGAAGCATTGCTAGCATCAGCTGTACATATTTCTGATGTATTGGAGCCTCTACAAAATGAATTATTTAGTAAAGTTAATTTAACGTGGCAGTATGTTAATAAAAATTTGTATCAAAACTATCTATTTAGTTACCCCTTGGTACAAAATAATTTGCCTGTTTTTCTAGGACAGGTAATTTTAATCTATACAATCATACAATTGTAGTTTTGAAGAGTATTTATATAAATTATTTGTGTTGCAGTTGAAAGAATGTATGAGAAAAGATAATTCAAAATACAAATGTCTTCTTCAGCGTTATTTTGCATTTTATGATGATATAACAAAAAATGGATCTTTATGTCCAGAAATAGTTCGGCTTATTGATAAATATAAGTAAGTTTTATCTTGCTATTAAAAGTAATATTAAAAAAACTATTAATTATCTAACATATGTTGTATCACATTACAGTGCAGAACAAGTGGCAGATTCAGATATAGAAAAAGTTAGAGAAGATTTTGAACGATTTATTTCGTGGTTGAAAACTAATGACTTACCAGTTTTTAATGATCAATTGCAACCTACTGATCAATTGACCAAATCAGAATTTTTAAAGAAAGCAGATGATGGGTATGAAACCTTTTTTAATATGTATATAATAATATCTATCTTAAAATTTTAATTTTGCTTTTGCTTTTTTCCAGCAGCAACACTGTACAAATTGAAGATGACTTCTTGTTCACGACTTCTTATTTTCAAGGCTCCCTACTGCCCCAGCCATTTGAAATACAAAGTATGTTCAATGACTGGAGAAAATCTCCGCAACAAAGGTTAGCCGACTTAGTAGAAGCATTAACTTTTACGGAGGAGGACAAAAAAGAATGCAAGGAATTTTATTCCTCTTGTTTTGAGATATTCCAAGATGGCATTGGAATTAATTCCAATTCTCCTGAGCAAGCGTGTAAATGTAATTGTAGTAATTCTACTGAGAGTTCAAATTTGAATGTGAGTTTCTACATTTGATACTGCTTACTTAATTTGTCCCATATAATTACAAGATTATTATGAAATAATTTTTAATTTTAGCTAAAGCAAGAAAATTCTCAGAATTTAAAGAATAATGCAGTGGACTGTTGTACTCCTGATTCTGATAATCTTAAAGGTATATTGAATAACGACGTGAATTTTTTATTTTAGTGTTTTTAATTAACTTTTTCTCTTTAAGATATTCATTGTGCAGTTGATTCTACAACGACGGTAAAAAGCATCGAGCCAAAAGATGGCTTGAAAGAAAGTCCAGTTCTTTTACGTCCAGCTTATAAAGAACCTGTTAGAAAATTTCCAAAAACTGCTGTGACTCACGTTAAAGCACAAATAAGACATTCTACAACTCAAACACCAAGTACAAATCATAATCAAGGCCATTTACATCGTCATCATCATGCCGGAAGATGTAAGTAGTTTTGTTAACATTTACCTCTTAAATCTACATTATCAAAACATCGCCTCATTTTTCGTCCTGTTAGTTGGTATTATAATTAATATTTCACTCTTTAGCTGCATTCATGTGAGTTAATTAAAATAAAAAAAAATTGATGTGAGTTTAATGCAAGGCGTATATCGTGCGTCAAACTTTGTCGAATGTTATACAGGTTCTTCTCATTCTCATTTGCACGGAAGCTTATCCAACTCTGTAATTAAATCCTCTGGTCTTCATCGAACGCATGTAGGTCATAACATTCATCCCACAGGAACAGTACCTTGTCATAAACAGCAGCACATAGTCGAACATATTAAACGATTATCGACCATTGATTGTAAATACTTTTCAGCTACTTTTAATTTTTTTTATTTTTTCTTTCTGATAGTAAAAAATATGAAAAAAAAAACAAATTCTATCGCTAATTATTTTGAATAACTCAGATTTTTGTGCTATATATGTATCTTTTCGTTTCATTTTCCATTACATTTATCAATGCATATATTATTCATTATCAGAATCAAAGAACAAAATGTATTACATTTACAGTGAGCCCTGGAGAAAATGGAGAAGGTTCGGATTCTGGAAGCAGCCATGAAGATGTTTCTTCAGTAACAAACAGTCCAACTCCCAGAGATTCTAATCGACATTGTGATTGCTGTTATTGTGAGGTGTTTGGTCACGATGTGGTAAATTAGTATAAGTTCGCGTAATAATTTGGCAACTCCTTTAATTTTTATCACAAAAAATAATTTTCAGCATACTTATTATTTAACTTGTAAAAGCATTACTGAAGGAATAACTCTGATAAAACATAGATAAGAAAAGGTTCTAAAATCTATGTTTTTACAGCTATTATGATAGCAAACCAAAATTGAAAATCGCAAATACAAAATTTAAAATGTTAGATCAAAAATAAATTTAACACTTTTATTAATAAATTTAACATTGATTTTTAGCCGGCCGTAGCACCAACGAGCAGAAACTACAATGAAATGCGAGAAAGACTTAGGCAACTTTTATCTAAAAAGAAGGCAAAAGTTTGCAAAACAGTGGCAGCAAAGAGTTCCTTCGAAGTATCGTTGTCGTCTTCGTCTCTTTCATCGTCTTCATCAACGTCGTCAACAATAACAAGCACAGACCCGGCTAATTTACCAAACCCAGCATTAAGATCAAATACGCCTGTTACAACTTTAAATTCCGCAAAGGTTACTCCCAAAGTTGTTAATTCTGCTAAAGCAGCTACGCCAGTTGTTCCCGTAATTCCTAAAGTCGATACATGGAGTGTAGACACAGCTCTTCAGTTTATTGAGGGCAGTCAGAGTGAACAAAATGAGAAAAAAGCTGCCAAGAAAGCACGACAAAAGCAAAAAAAGGTATTTACAACATAATTAACAATTAATGATTGTTTGTTATTTGATTATAACAATTTAATTTAAAAATTTTAGATCGAAGAAAAGTTGCAGAAACAAAAAGAAGAAGAGGAAAAGTTGAAATTAATAGAGCTTCAGAAAAAGACACCGGAAGTGACTATAACAGTTGTGAATCCTCAAAAGCCAAATTCACAAAGGTCTGCGCCACAACCAAAATTACCAGAAGTGTCAATTATTCCTGCTGTTATGCCCAAGTCGCAACCACCGCTTATCAGTTCTAAACAGACAAATGCGAATAAGAAAAAATCTGTTGAAATTGTTAATGCTAATAGTAAAAATGTTGGAAAAAATAAAGCTGTTACAATACCGACCTCTGCAGTAACTGTAACGACGCCTCCTCCGATCGTAGAAAGTGGTAAAAAGAAAAATGCTGGTGCTGCAAAGGTTAATCAAGCATCTAACGCGAGTCAACCAAAATCTGCAGCGTCGAAAAAAGTTACTGAAATTGTTCCTCAAGTAAATGCTAATGACGAATTTAGCGATCTTACTAATTTAACGAAGAAAGAAAGGAAAAAGTTGAGACGAGAAATGAAAAAACAAGAAGAGTTAAAGAAAGAAATTGAAGATAAGCATGCCGAAAACCAATTGCAGATTGTTACCATTAGACGAATTATGAAACCCGATAATACCGAACCTACTGTAACGATAACGCTGAAGGGTCAAACACCAGCTGAAGATCAAGTTTTGTATACTATTGTTGATGGCGAAACAAAAGCTATCAATGAACAATCAACGCAATCGCAAAGTACTGGTAAAAAGAAGAAAAATAAGGGCAATAACTCGGCTAATCAACAACAGCAGCAGCAGCAACAACAAAAACAAAATGTACCTAAATCTCAACAATCTCAAATCAGTGCTACTAAAACCGAGCAAAGTCAAAAGAATGATTCAAAAAATTCAAAACAGCAGTCGCAGTCACAAACCGGTAAAGATAAGGCTAAATCAAGCAAACAGCAGGAAGAACAAAAATTACGTCAACAGCAAACCGCGGTCACCAATGAAACAAAAAATACAAAATCTAAAAAAGATAAGAAGAAAAATAATGAGAATAAAGAAAATATAAAACAGGTTGCCAGTGAGAATCTTCAAAAACAAGAAAGTACTACTGCAAACAAAAAGTCTAACAAGGTATATAGGTTTTTTTATTCTACCAATTTCTTTGAATATCCAAGAAGAGTTAGTTTTTTGTACATAGTGAAAACTTTTAATAATTTGAATTTTTTCATACTTTTTAGAATCAAGTTGCTGTTACATCTCAATCTTCTAGCCAAAAACAACTGCAGCAACAATCTAGTGTTAACTCTAACAATAAAAACACAAAAACTGCAAAGAATCCAAACCAGCTTCAAAATCAAGATTTGAAAAAATCTAATAATAATCAGAATAGTATTAATAAATCTGGAAAAGGTACTAATGCTACCAGTGGCAATCATAATACTGTGCTTTCAAAAGTCGACAATCAAAAGACATCTAAAGATGTCAAAAATTCGTCTAATAACAAACAAAAACAGAATATAGAAAGTGCACAAAATCAGAAAAGAGAACAACAACAGGTTGTTGATACAGCCTACAGACATTGGAAGGAATCTAATGGTGCTCCTCTACCTATAAACATCGAAAATCTAAAACTACCACCTGGCATAACAATAACTAAAGTCGATGCTCCAGTAAAAACCCTTCCTTTAAAATCGAACACGACACCAAAACCAGTTAATAATACACCAAAACAAACAACAATTATCGCTGCGCCAATGAGTGGTGTTCAATCTTCAAATTACGGAAGTGCACAGGGTACCGGAAATGTGATAGTTGTAGATACTGGAAGACTTAAACAAGATTTAATACCTAAAAATTCTGAAAAAGGTAACGGAGTTTTATTAAAACGTGTTTTTAACTGAAACGTCCTATTTTCTTTTGTATAATTTGAAATGTAATTATTTGTAGATTCGTCAAAAGATGCAAGCCAAGCATCATCGTCGTCGAAAAAGAAGAAGAAGAAGAAGAACAAAAATAATTCCGCCGGTAGCAATGATAAAAGCAGTGCCCCGTCTACGCAAAATAACAAATCCCAACAGCAGCCTTCTAATGATTACGCAAATGTGGAGCCCGCTCGAATACTTCACAATCCTGCAACTAACATGGTGACTATAAGAAATCCTGCGTTCGGCCCAGCGCCCCCGAAAATGGAGCCTTGCGCGCAACAAGCGGCTATTATCAAGGTAGGAGAGAACGGCATGGTAACGATACGTAGTCCAGCTCTGCAACAGGCTATCAACGCAGGCCTTCAACCACCTCCGAAGCCAGATTTTATTATTAAAGGAGGCGTTGCAAGTGAACCTAAGGTAAAATATTCATAAATATTTTATTTATTAAAAACTAAATTGTTACCAGATTGTTGTTACGATGATTTTTTTTTAATTGCAGCCAAGTTCCAATAATTTTATGAATGGTGGCGAATCGTTATCGGGCACTACTAAAGGATCGAATGGAATGCAACTGCCAACGGATCTCGCTGAATTACGTAGACGACTTGTCCAGCAATCCGACAATGAACGAACATCATCGTCGACACTCTTCAACAATGGCCTTTCTAATATCCAGATTAGCAAAGTTACGAACGGACAGTCGTCGAACATTCCTGAGAATGGTGTTCATTTGAAGGGCACAAGTGTTACATTGACGAAAATTCGAAACACCGAGATTCACGGACACCATCAACAGCAGCAACAGCATGTTGAGGAGTCAAAGGGCAGTACGTTAAATGCGAGTTCTAAAAATCGTAAAAAAAAGAAACGGGGAAATGGAGGTCGACAAGGCGGCGATGACTGGAATCTCGTTGGTGAGAAAAAACACTAATATTGATAACGCAAATCTTTCAGCTGTTGTTAAAGGTGGCTTTTTGATCACTTGTTTATTACTTACTTGCCATTAATTTTTTACTTGTATTATTGTTTAACTAATGGACAAATTTTAGGAAAAATACTGATCTTTCAGTTGGTACTTGAAATTAATCATATGCGTATTAAAAAAAACAAAATCAAAATTCAGAATGTCACCTTGAGCATCTTAAAACTTTTTCTTTTCGTTTAATCATTCGCACATTAAATTAATTAATAGATTTTATCAAACAAACAATCGTGTGATATTAAGTCGTAGGTGCTTATAACTTAAGCTGCATAATAATGCAAAATCTTTAGTTTGAAGTAACAGTACGTTAGTTTAAGATGTGTTATATAAAATTAAAGTCTGATTACTTATTATGAATTAACGAATTTCGTATTAAACGTTCAACAATTTTCTAAACATTGATTATAAAAGATGTAAATATGTTTGTAATAAAGAAAACTATATTTTGAACAGTATAAAAAACAAATTTTCTGTACATAAATGAAAAAGCATCCTTAAATACAAAATTTATTTATATAGAACGCTTCTGACGAAAAATATAAAAGGATCGCAAGTCGATGTTACTTTTGTAAACAATTTTTTTTATTTTCGTTTCTTTTTTTTTGTAATTCATGGAAAATAAATATTTTTCATATACAACCCAAACAAACTTTACAATAATGCTCTAAAACGCCGACATGCAAAAAGTGTGGCATTGATTATGCGGAGCCGAGGACAAAAAATGTGGAAGAAACAAATTTTGCAGGTTTTATGGTGTTTTCTCCTCCTTTTTTACGAGACTCAATTCGACACGTATAGCAACGCGCTTAAAATAGAAAGGGCTTTGCGCCGCGCGACAAATGTGCGACAGATGCCCCTCTCTCTTTCTCTTCCTCCCTCGTTCCCCCTCTTCCTTTTGCTCTTTCTCCCTTTTACTTTTCCGTTCTTCTCTTTGGCTTCAAGCTTCTTCTTCTTCTTGTACTACTATTTATTTGTCGTTTTGCCTTTATTTATGATTTATTTTTATTTAAATGCTTATGCACCAGAAATTGTAATGGATTAAATTATGATTGCACAGCAATGCAAGGAGAAATGAAAGAAATTCTCCCACAATTTGTAAACAATATTTTAGTTATAAATATGTATTATTACAAAAATTATCCTCGGTGAGCAACATAATACATGCCAATAAACTAACAATTTGAAAAAGGCTAACGAATAAAAAAGTAGGGATAATCGCAATTAGCTTAACAATAAGCGAATATATACGTTAATGACGAAGCAGAGACTTTGCCGACCGGTTAACCGGTCAGCAGAGGGGGGGGGGATGAGGCCGGGGCCGTCCTCGCGATAATCGGAGGGCGAGTCTGTGTTGGGCGGGTGCATTGAGCCGTCCGTCGTATTTTCCAGAGAGCGTATTCAATCCGAAAGACATAGACCTCGAGGACGGCGAGATGGACGAAACCGAACGAGAGCTCGAGGCGTTTAAGCGCTTCTGCCTGCAGTCGGTGCCGCCGCCTCGCAAGGAGAAAGTCAACCTCAACCTCAAGGATATCGTCCTCAAGAAGAAGTCCTCGTCCCCAGCCTCGACGGCAGCGGCAGCCTCCGCAGCAGCAACAGCCGCGGCCGTCGTCGCTGCTATTTAAATGCGCTCCGGGCGAGAGCTTCGTTCTTCGCCTCGGCCGAGTACACACACACACTACAGACATACGCTTTTCTTTACACGCATACTCCTTACCTCCCCCCCCCCCACACACACACACACACACGTACACAAAACATACTGTACACGTGTTAACACGTTTACACACTGTCATGTAGTTACACAAACAAACTTAAACACACAGAGACACACACAAAAACGCGCGCGCGTACGTTATCTTTTCTTATGTTTTTTCGGTATAATTGTAATTAATGTTAGGATTGAGTACCTTTGTTTTTAAATGTCCTTCTCGGGGACGATGGCGAAAAATCGTCCAGTTAATCGAATAAATCTATCATATATAGATTCAGCAATTTTTGTAATGCAAGGTACTTGATTCGTTGTAAAAAAGATTTTTAATTTTCGGAAAATTATACTTCGTCTTTTTTCAGATCCTTGTATACTTTTTTCTCTCTGTCTCTCTCTCTCTCTCTGTCTCTCTTTCTCTCTCTCTCTCTTTCTCTTGTTTTTTTTCTTTCGTTTTCATCTTCTTCTCTCAATCTCTCTTTCTCTCTTGCTGTCGCGTACTTCTTTAATGTAAACAGTAACTGCCATAGCGACAAAACGGTAAACGTAAGTTCAAAAGGACATCACGCGTCCCTTACATTACAGTTTTTCTTCTTCTTGATATATTACGTAAGAGAAATGAGAATCTTGGATTCCTGTGAAACAAAAAAAAGAACGACGAATACGAGAATGATAATGGCGCTTGATTATGATTATTGTAACGACGATGATACTAAGATTAATAGTAATAATTCATAGCGATAATGATAATTCTGTCAATGTGTTTTTTCGAAAAGTTTATACATAATCATGTTTTACGAAAAAACTAAGCGTTTTTATTACAACTAAGAATGTGAAGTTTATTTATAGACCTATCACTATTGACTAACTTATACTGACTAGAAAGGAGTGAACCTTTCTCGTATTACGGGATTCGTCGTACAACACGTACATGCATTATAACTATTTACAAGTATTATACCTTAAGTAATAGAAAGCTCGAAGAATATCATTGCCCGAATAATTTTACTATTATTTTGTATTTCATCTAACAAGACACAAATGTTATCGAGATTCTATACTGTATGTAAAATTTTTACAGAATATATTTTCTGTACATACTAACGTACATTTTAACCGTATGGACTTTTGGCATGAAGTTTTGCTTTTTATATAGTACACTTTGAGATCAGTGCGAAAAAGTGACTTATCTCTTGCGTGGCACAATAAGAAAATCATCTTTTCGCACAAGTGTCGGAAGACATTTATCGTACTACCTAAACAAGCTCTACAATGTAATTTTAAATGTTTTCATCAAGTCCTCAACAAAAATGTGCATGCTGTTGATTTACATGGAGATTTCAATGGCTCTCCTTAAAGCAAGATAATAACTAATATACTTGCGCTCATGAATGTTTTACAAAAA
The DNA here is from genome assembly GCA_030522585.1 of Anagyrus pseudococci. Taxonomy (NCBI): domain Eukaryota; kingdom Metazoa; phylum Arthropoda; class Insecta; order Hymenoptera; family Encyrtidae; genus Anagyrus; species Anagyrus pseudococci. The sequence continues at coordinate 70,003 of JAPYYQ010000336.1, forward strand.
AACGAAGATCTTTGTCTTAGAACTTGAACTGTTTTTCATTTGAGAAAAAAAAAGAAACTACTGCGAAAAAAAGTAATTTTTATTTTTTTACTTTCTGACCGAACTATATACTGTATACTTTAATAATTACCAAACTAATCGAAAAATATCTAGATAATAAGACATGCGGCACGAAACTAATATGTTTATTAGGTACGTATTTTTTTTAACGTTAAACAAAAATTTTACGGCAAAATGTGATGTTAAAGAAATTTTTTAATACACAAGACTTCTTTTTCTTAATTTTTTGTTTAGAAAATAAAAAAATGATGTATAGATTTAAGTGATTATTAGTTATGTAAATACACATGACAAAACAAGACAAAAGGAGCTGATTATAGGAAAGAGAGAAAGAGAGAGAATTAATCTTGTAAACAGTAACACACACGCACGTATATATACAAAATACACACTCCTGAATTTTCAAACATGTACATTTTTTGTTAGGGAAAAAAAAATTATTAACTATTCTTGCGGACTGAAAATGAAGATAACGTATCGGCTTTAAAAAGCTTTACTTTTGATGAGGAGACAAGGATGACTCATTGTTGTTGGCATTTCATAATAGTTCTTAGTGAAAAAAATTGTATTATAGCATAGCTTTTCATACAGAAAGATACATTTCGTGAAAATTTAATATTGTTTCATTCGCATCCTTTTTTATCAAACACTGCCCTCGAATCCTTAACTCTTTATTAGTTGTAAGTTGTTAATAAATTTTATTAAAATCCAAACTTTTCTGCGTGTGTCTGTAAACCGTTGCTATACCGTCTTTGCGCTTTATAATTTATAATCGTAATCCCAAAAAAAGAAAAAGATAAGCAGAGAACAGGCGATACCGAAAAAAATGAAGAAAAATAATAGTAGCGGATATTAGAGCGAGCAAGCCGGTGCACACGTAGAGGAGCCTATAGGGGCGTGGATCCCTAATAGAAGATAAGTATTTACGTATTCCCGCGGGCGCGGCGGAGGCCCTGTCTAAAACGGAGCGGAGCTTTAATTGCGCCGAGAGCGAGAAATCTCAGTTAATCGGAGTAGAACACGGGGAGAGAGAGCGTCGACGGATGTGTCAGCTGCTCCAACGAACGCGTCTCATCGCTGCAGGCGCGCGTTCCATAGACACGAAAATAACGTCTCTCTCGCTCTTGCGTATACCTTCGTGAGCTCAGCAATTCTCGCTAATTCTCCCTCTAGAATCGCGTTGATCTCGATTCCCTCGGCAAACTGGAAAATCGCTCTCTTTGCTCAACTTGCTCGGCCGTGATATCACGCTCTTGGCAAAGAGAAACAAGTTTAAACAATCGCGAGCACTATAGGCTGCATTACATAGTAAGACGCGCGCTAGAGAAATAGAGACCGGAACAAGTCTCGAACGCGGACGAATCAAAGAGCGCTTATATGCTAATGCGAACAATAGCCTTGTAAACTTCCGCGGGCGGAATAGACGCGATTATTGTGCATATAGACGCGCTTGCTCGGGACGCGCGAACACTTGCGTGTATGTATTACCGGGCGCGGAGGCATTGCGCTCTGTCGATCTCTGCACTGGCTTCCTTTTCCTCGGCTCCGTTCTCTCTCTCTCTCTCTCTCTCTCTCTCTTCTTCCGATCTGCGTGTATACTGTCAAGGCACTTTGTATCTTCCGCTTCTCGTTTGTCCCGATTGTTTGTTATCCTTTACGCCTCCGGCTTTTCACCCTCAATCTCATTCTCTTTTTTTTTTCCTTTTGTAATGATATCGCGTTATCGCGCGGTTTCTCCGACAATTTACTCTGAACGATCTGTAAAAATTCGATTTATTTTTTATTAAAAAAAAGAATCTTTCGCGGATTCGGGCAGTCGAATTAAAGAAATAAAACGAGAGCCAGTCAGTATACACAAAAAGGAGAACCACCGAGACACGTGTAACAGATAAGCTTCTTTGGAAGACGAAGAGAGGGAGAGAAAGAGAGGATAAAGTGCATCTTGAGATCCACGAAGAGAAGGGGGAGCCAAATTAAGCCTGCGGTGTAGGCACATCTATATATTCCTCTCCTCCTCCCCCCCCCCTCGCGCATATAAAACAGCCTCCCTCGCGAGATAGCTTGCAAGCTCCGGAATCAGATTAATAATATGAGTATTTAAAGTTTCATTGTAGCAATCCAATATCTACAGGTGAGACTTCTAAAGACTTCGTCGGAAGTTAACGCCCTTTTCACCTATAAAAGTTATTTAGGCGACTCTGTCGCCTAAATAAATTGAGACTAGACTTTTAAAAGGCGACGAAGTCGCCTTTTAAAAGTCTAGTCCCAAGTGTTTTAAGTATCATCACCTATGGTTATTGGGTTGCTGCAATGCAGCAACCCAATAACCACAGATACTTAAAACGCTTGAGACTAGACTTTTAATAGA